>PVKA01020669.1:0-39967 GCA_004027165.1 Ctenomys sociabilis
AAAAGGATCAGTTAATGCTTAAATTTTTGTTTTTACTCTGATTTTTTTTGTCCTTTGAATTTCTTATAACTCCTTGGTTATTGTGTTTTTTTAAATAAAACTTATACATTTTATAGCTAGTAATCTGAAAAACTGATTTGCACATAGCATCGTGTAATACAGCAACCATTGTTGGATTCCTATTACTTTGTTTAGTGAAATCTTGTATCATGTATAATGCTGTTTTCTTCTATCACTATTTTGTATTCTTTAAAAATAATAATAAAAAGTACAAAATTTTAAAAAAGAGATGGAAAAAGGATATATGTTAAAATGGTATTTAAAGAAACTGTGTTGCTGGTGTTGAAGTTGGAGCCCTGGGCCAAGAAATAAATGCAGGTGGCCCATGGAAGCTGCGTGGGTAAGGAAACAGGCTCGCTACTCTAGAGAAACACAACCCCAGTGTACCTATCATCTTGGCTCAGTGAAACTCCAGAATTCCAGCCTGTGGGACTTTAAATAATAAATTAATGTTGATTTAAGCCACCAAGTTTATGGTGACTTGTTATAATAACAAGAGGAAACTACTATGCTACATAATTAATAAGGAACACCTTCTGTAAATGTTTAAAAAAGAGGTATATTGCCATCAACCACCCTCAGAATACTCTCCTTCACTTTGAACACTTACCCCACTATTCTTGCCACTTTCTAAGTCCTCTTCTGTGTCTTTGGTTGTGTTATTCAGGAAGTCCAATGTTCTGAATTGAAAACATTTACTTTGAGACTATAAGGAAATATTGCAGTCTGTGTGGACTACAAGAAAGAACCAGAGGTCTCTCAGTGCTAGATCTAGCCACTATAAGGAAACACCATAATGTTTTTGACAAATATTGCCACATTACAAGTGATATGTGGCTGGAACACTGTCAAGATACAGCATTTCCTAGGACATTTTCTTTCTCCCCCACCACAGGACATTTTATACACACATTTCTTCTATGTTCTAATACACCCTTACAATACTCAGAGCTCCCTGTAGTGTTTTGGGATAGAAACTTAGCTCACAAAATTGTATCAAGGTTAAAAACACCTAACTTAGATGTTGGATCTTGATTGACACAACTTTTCATACAGAAAAACTGTGTGATTTCCAATGAGAACTTTGAACATTGATTTCAGAATCATAATCACAGACCCAAGTTTTATCTCCTGTGCTGATATTTCTTGAAAAGGTGAAATCTGAAGCAGTGTGATTCCAAAATTCCAGTAAAACTGTAATTGCTGTTGACAGACAAAACACGTGGAGCAAGCTCAATGCTCGTGTGCTTCATGCTCAAATTGGCTGCTGAAATGCTTTGAATGGAACCATAGAGATGTTCAGAAATTTCTCTAACAGTTGCTTGCTTGATCAATAGTCATTTCACTTACTCTTTTCAGCATTCTCTTGGGTTTTGATGTTGGAAAACATCTGAAACTCTCCTTCAGTGAATTCCCAACCATTAAAAAGCCCTTCACAGCACATGCAAGTCATCTTCATGGTCACTGCAGTATCATCATAAATTAATTTTAACATTTTCTATGTTCTTTAGTACTTTTTTGCTGTTTGAGGCATGTTCATGTATCATTCCTGATCCATGGTCTACTGCACACTTCACATTCCTTCTCTTAGCTATAGTTCACATCTGGCTGCCCTGGACAAGTTGAAACTCATCACACACTGTTACTAAGGTTTTGCACAAAGCTTCTAGTATTGAAGATCTTCACCTTTTGGTTGGGTAGCACTTTGAAGCTCCATCACGGTTATTAGTTGATCACATTGCATAGTGCTGTACATAGCATTTCTTTACATTTCACCATAATGAAGAGTTACAGCAGTATCTTTTACAAAGTCATGTGGCTAACAGTATCCCATGAATACCCTAGTGTGACCTTTAATAGTACAGTGCTGAGATTAAACTGGGATTCTTTTTATATATCAAACCACAGATGATAAGATAATAGTGGCCATTTCTGTATGGTACACATGTCTAAATTATGAAAATGTGATGCTATTCTAAGGTTTTATATATGATAAATATGTAGACTGTCTGGTCAACAACAATGACAAGCTGGGCTTCCTTTAGTGAGATGGCCAACATTATAGAGAGAAAGGCTTCCCACCCAAATACTACTTCCCACCACAGTGGGAAGCCACAGCTGTAGAATGATGCCTGCAGTGGTCAGCACTGCAGAACCCTTGTGTTCTGTAAGATGTCATCAAGTTATGCTTCGAAGATCATGCTCTCGTGTTGTCCTTCTTGTGGCCCAGGGCCCAGTTGTGTAGGATTGAAAAACTTTTATCCACAGAGGGTTCAAATCAATGGGTCTCTAAGACACTTGAACCTACAACCTCAGCTTTTCTCCTGTTATCTCTAGCAACCAAATTCATCTTCAATTAGTTTTATGTGATCTAATTCAGAGACTTAAAAACTGGCATTCTGACTCTAGTCCCTTTTCTTTATCCTTAATTAAAAATAACTTTGGAAGAGCAGCAATTACACAGCTGGCAAGTATCCCACAATAATGTGCATGTAAGAAAGGACAAGGGCCATAGCAACTAGCATCAATAAAAGGATGGTGCTTAAGACTAAAGGGCAGGGCTGGCCAGATAGCTCAGCAGACTAAAGCGCCTGCTTAGGCAGAGTGCAGTGGCAGGGGTTCAATCCCTGGCATGCTGTGCCAGCCTCATGCAGGGTGTGTTGAGACGGCCATTGAGACTGGACGTGGTGGTGGGATTACTCTTGTAATCCCAGCTCTTGGGAGGCTGAAGACAGGAGAATCATTACAAGTAGTGAGACCCTGAACACCCTGTAGACCCTACCCTAAATACAGAAGAAGACAATAAAAAGACTGAAGGACAAACCACACCAGGACAGTCCTACACACTGGAAAAGTTCTGCACCAAGAGTACAGAAGGCTCTTATCAGACTCTACTAGCATAATGTATCATTTTAAAATTCCTTTTACTGAGCACTTTACTATGGACACTGATTCTTTACAAGTGCCTTCAAACAGAAGCTCATTACTGATCCCATCTCACAAATAAGAAAACCAAGGCACAGGAAAGTTTATTGTTTACGGTTACATGGTATGCAGTGGCAGATCTGAGATTCAAAACCAAGGTTTTCTGATTCCAATGCTAGCAGAATTGAAGCCTCATTTGGGGAGGAGAAAGAGCAGCAGGTGTTGTCAGTGGCGCGCCTACTTGTGAACCAAGGAAGGATCCACTCATACTTGTTCATTCATTGAATACATTTTGAGCCCTTGTTCTACACTAGACTTGTGCCCACGCAGCTGAGAACCACAAAGACCTCACAAGGTATCAGGAGGCAGAGCGAGGAGCAGCAAAACTGCAGAGCACACGCTAACAGAGAGCCTGCCAACCAATAACTGCAGGAGATAGCAACCCCCGGAAACTGCAGCAGGAGGAGAGACTTGGAACAGGTGAGGAAAATGGTGCATGAAGAGGTAACAGTTCAAACAGAGGTACCAGGTAAGAGGAAAATCTATCAGATACTCAACCTGCACCCTGCTCTGGAAACCAAAGCAAAGGCTGGATTCTCCTTGCATGTGGAACACGACATTCATTCAAGAACAGGTTCACATGGGGAGAAGCGCAGGAATGCCCTTTAAGCCTGGAACTCTGAGGGGTGCCCTACTGCTAGGGAACACTTTCTTTTATTAAAAAGGCCAGGTATCAGGGTTTGGAATCATACCCCAAACATGCCCCTGGCATACCAAGGGTGCCAAACTGAAGGGAATGGAGAAGCAGCTGCAGCACAAAGGTCACCCTGAACTTCCCCTTGCCATTTTCCATGAAGCAGACCCTAATCAATTCTCGGCCCTACCTTGCTCACAGTAAATTATAATATCCTCATTCCAGAGGGTCCTGCCATATGCTTGGAGGACAAGAAGACTCTGAGCAAAAGGGCCTTGCTGAGGTCACCTTGGTTTATTGTCATTGGGTCAAACTCATTTCTGTCCAATCCCACTTCTGGCATAACTGTCTCTTCTCTGTAATTTAGGCATTAAAAATACAGTTTTCACTGGGTCTGTGACTTTACCTCTGAAGGGTCCCATGTCACATTAAACTGGTGAAGTACAGTAGTTATGCTTTTCTAGTTAGCTGAAATCCCTTGTTACAGGGATTATGACCATGAATTTTAGAACAAGAATAATTACTTTCTTCCCTACAAAGCCCAAGTAGATCTTATCATATACTTGCCCAAGTGATAGAAAAAAAAAAAAAATCTAAGTGCATTTTTATTCTGCATGTCACAAAGTGTTTTCTTTGAAAATAGAGAGACTATGTCCTTGTTTGCCAAAGACAGCTGTGGTTTACTCATGTTGTCTTGGATTAGTGTTAGTGGCCTATGAGGCTGGCCAAATAGCTCAGCAGATTAAAGCTCCTGCAAGCAGGTGCAGGGGCCAGGGGTTCGATCCCTGTGTCCTGTGGTACCAGCCCCACCCTAGGGACACATTGAAGTGGGATTGAGACTGGGCATGGTGGCACTCCTATAATCCCAGCTCTTGGGAGGTTATAAACAGGCGGATCACTACAAATCTGATCTAGTAGTGAGACCCTAAACACCCTGTAGACCCTTCCCTAAAAAAAAAAAAAAAAAAAAAAAAAAAAAAGTGTGAATGCATTCCTGTGATTTCTAGCTGAAGCAGGAGGATCACAAATTCAAGGCTGGGGAACTTAGTGAAACCCTATTGCAAAATTTTATTTATTTATTTTG
The DNA here is from genome assembly GCA_004027165.1 of Ctenomys sociabilis. NCBI lineage: Eukaryota > Metazoa > Chordata > Mammalia > Rodentia > Ctenomyidae > Ctenomys > Ctenomys sociabilis. Next base: position 4,764 of record PVKA01020669.1, read on the forward strand.
GTGGAACCGGGGATTGAACTCAGGCCCTTGCACTTGCCAGGCAAGTGCTTACTCTACTGAGCCATCTCCCTGGCCCCTTTAAAAAGGCTAGAGAAGGGGTTCTTCTGGAGTGAAGCTCCAATATCCACTCCACACACTCATAAGCACACAGATTCAGCTGAACAGTAGACTGAATGGTGGCCAAACCTGGGAAGTCTCTTCTGAGGATGTCAATACCTATGCTGGAGCTCTCAAATTATGCAGAAGTGGGGGGACAGCCCCAGCTCAGCTGCCTCACTCTGTATGGTTCTGGCCACACCTCCTCATCCTGCCCTGGCCCTAGCCCTATGCTAGCAGAGTTGGGAAAGGGGCTCAGTCCTTTCCACCATGGAGCCAAAGTGCCTCTCCTTTTCTGGAACCTTCCCCAGCCCCAGCCAGCTGCTACCCTTTGGCACAGATCCACCAGCAGCCACATAGGACTGCTTGTTTAGCCAGCTGTCCTACACCTGCTGCTAGGAAGCGTGGGATAGAACTGGGCACCTGCAGCTACCTCCTTGCCTTCCTTTTCTACTTATTTGCCCTACAGCTTCCCCCAAATTTCCTGTGGCCCTTCGCGATTCCCTCTGCTGAGCCCTGAATCCTGGAAGCCTACAGGTGGCCTGGGGCGGGACAGGGGTGTTAACCAGGTAGAAGTGAGGTCTAGGAATCTGGGCCCAACCTCCTGATACTCTCTTACGTCCATTTATTCATTTACTCACATTTAGAGCCATTTATAAAGATTTAGAGATTTACAGTAATGAATTACTATATAAAGATTATTTTTATACTTTTTGCAGCAAAAGGAAATTGTAATAATTATACAGTGTCTGATTGAATAAAGATCATGCCTAAGGCTAATTTTTTTTTTAAATAGCTGTGCTCTTTCCTCAAGCCTTGACCATTCCAAGCTGTGTGGTAAAACTTAAAGAATAAAATATACTATAAAACTATCCTGATTATGGATTTTTTTTTTTTTTTTTTTTTTTGGTGGAACCAGGGATTGAACTCAAGCCCTTGGGTTTGCCAGGGAAGCACTTATTCCACTGTGCCATCTCCCTGCCCTGGAATTCTTTCTTAAAAGCAAAGCATTGGGCCAGGGAGAGATAGCTTAGTAGGGCCATGGAGAGATAGCTTAGTAGAATAAGCACATGCCTGGCAAGCCTAAGGGCCTGAGTTCAATCCCCAGTTCTGCCATAAATAAATAAATTAATAATTAAAAGCAAAGTATCTGTTGTTAACCTATGCAAATTGTGTTATGGACAGTTCTGGAAACACTGCACGATTCTCCTATTCACAAGTTCTGTGACTGTCAAGATACATGATTTTCTGGGGACCTAACAGATTAGCACATCAGTTTCTCAGTCACTGAGCGAGTTTTTCCAAATTTAAACACAAGACTTTTCTTCTGTGAACTATCCAGACATGGTACTCCATAAAATGCTCTCACATTTCCACATGATATATAGCAAGTGCTGTGTGTCTGGGATTCTTCTAGACCCCTGGGGACCAGCATGTCCAACCCTCAATGTTTTATTTGTAGCCGGGTTGTAGCCGGCGAGGCAGCACATAGTTTGAAAAACAATGATTTAACCACCCAGAAGTTGAGCGTTCAAATGAAAACCCTGACACTTAATAGCCCAGAGGGACATTCATGAAGTAACCCACCTCTGTATGAGCCCCTATCAGGCAAAAGCTGTCACCAGTCACGTGGTTTTCCAAACGACAGTGCCCGTAATACTTGTTAGGGGTAAAGGTTCCTGCTTTAGCTGAAGGACTTCGTTGGCATCTTCATCAGTATAAATGGGATTTGTGTTGGGAGGTAGGGAGGAATCTACCTTATTTTGGTTTCTGGACGTGGACTATAATCATAACACGCCTATACATAATTTCATACCATTCTTGCTATATGGATGGAGGTGTTATTTAAAACAGCTATGCTTTCAAGTTGTCTAGGACCCAATGGTAGAGAAGAACAAAAGAAAGGTTTGCCTAGGACCCAATGGTAGAGAACAAAAGGAAGGTTTGCCTTCTGTGCCATACCCCCTCTAAGACTGGGAAAAGGGGCATGGAGATGGCTAAACACACATGTGCACACACACTCCCACTTTGATGGATCCTGTGCAGAATGGGCTCATACTTAAATATGCAAGATAAAGCTGCCCCTCTGGACAAAAGAGGAAAAACCTCATGTAACAGGGATGGCATAAGGAACAAGCGGTGCCTGTCCCCAGCCTCCCAGCACTGCTCAGAAACTAAGCCGTCTGGCTGTGCTTAGCATTTCTCCCAGACCACCCACCCGACGCGATACACAAACCACATGTGCCAGGAATGCTGCTCAGCTAAGAAACCAGCACCAGCACTTCAAGCTCATTGCTGCAGAAGGCCCTTTTAGAGCAACTCGTTTGTTTTATCCTCTCAATAGCTTTATTTTCTTTCAATGGCCTGGATTTATCCTTTTACCCTTCTGAAACTTCAGAACTCTGTGGTGTGGGTAGCACGTGATCGAAGACAAGACAGCAAGGGGAGAGCAACTGGCCTTCTCGTCTTCCCTTGCACCTCCAACTGCTCACCATCACCTACTCTGCAGATCACCTGGGGGGGGGGGGCCCAGCAATCACCCTTTATCGTGAAAGTGGACTCAAGGAGCCTTTCCATCCAGGCACGGATTGCTTCTGTTACTTAATGTCATAAGGCCCCGTTAGGATTACTGGCATGGTTCTAGTTTGTGCCTTGTATTTGCCTAGCCAGCTCTTGGGAACTGTATTGGTTACCATTCTTTATTTAATTAAGGAGAAATTAAGACCAAGAGAGCCAACAACAATTTAACAGCCTTTGGGAAAAACTGGAAATGCCTTTAAAGAAAGGGACTAAACAGAAGGGTGTGGATATTATTACCTGGAAGAGAAAACAAACACTGAAATGTGTTCATACTTTCTGTACGGGTGGCACTCTGACCAAGGGAACCAGTAAAGTACCTGTAGCTGCTCCACTAACCAGAAAACAAGAGCACTAGTTTAAGACCGTTTGTCTCTGATTTACCAACTGCAAAGGCTGGATTCTGGGCCTTGATCTGCCAATCCATCCCTCCCTGGGTTTCCTTGCTTTTCCAAGTGGGGACCCTACCCTAAGGCAAACTATAGAAGGGTGCACTGCCAAGGACAGGGCTGCGGGACGCCCAGCTGCCCTGTGCTTATTGGCACTCCTCCCTCAGTGGACAGGATGCAAGGACTCAGGGAATGCACAATTCAAGTATGGTTAAGTGGAAAGACCTACAGCCACATCAGGCCCTCTGGGACTGAGGTGTCCACACCTCAGGTCAGCTTCTAGTTGCTAAGGGAAAAATAAGGCCAGCCACTACCACGCACTAGCTGTCTAGTTACAGTAGACAGTTTCTCAAACTCAGTGCAAGTCTTACTATTCACTGGAATATCACATTGAATTCCTTGGTTGTCTGCCAAATTCAAGCTATTTGTTCTGTTGCCTTACTCCTCCCTTTTTAGTCAAGGTAGCACTTTCTGGTACAACTGACCAGCTGTAGCACATTATTATTTAGTTTCTAGGCAAAACCTTCCAAAGGAATAGGTGAAAAGGTATCATGCACACATGGCCCAGCTCCATCCCAGAATGGATAACCTCACCATTTATGCTCAGTCTTCTCAGAACTTTCCCAAAACATGGCTTTCTTTGGACACAGAATGGGAACCCAGGGTCAAAGGCACAGGGGTTCCACCCTCAGCTGCTCTGAGGCAGCAGCCCAATCTGGAAGACTCTGATCTTTCTTCCTTCTTTAGAAACATTGTCCCTTCATGAGAAAAAGAGCTTATTTTTCCTGTATGAAACCAAAATAGTCAAACAAATTAGTAAGACTTGTTTAAAGAAAAAAATGAATCCATAATATATTAAGTATGGATTTAAGTTAAAAAAAAAAAACTTTCCTTTTCAATCTGTACCTTCATTTCAGTGTGGTTTTTAGATGGGAAATACATTTTATGTATATCACGTAGTTCACATAAAATAATGTACACACACACACAGATTGTACCTTTCAATAAAGCTATACATACAAACACCATTAAAAAGATACTGACAGATTTATAAAATGCATTGGCCTTGCACTGTTACATCTCCAGAATACATTTTTACATAATTTATTTTTGCACTGCATGGCAGCACTGGCCACCATGAGGGGTCTGTCAGCATTTCCATCATTCTCTGTTTTCAGAATCCTGGAGTACAAGCGCCAAAACACATATTTACAGTTTACAGACAACGGCGGCTTTGTCTTCCTTGCAGACTGACTTCTTCAGTGCATCTTTACAAGGAGCATCTCGGGAGGGCAGTGCCTACACAATCAAAAGCATCATAGAGAAAACAGGAGAGACCAAAAGATGCAGACTTCTAGCCCAAGACTAACCTACGCCACAGGGACTGACCTCAGCACTCACGGCAGTTCTAATGGTCTCCACATCATAGTTGAAGTTTTAGAGCGACAGTCCAAAGCAAGAGGTTACTTTGGAAAAAAAAAATATATATATATGTATATATATATATATATATATGCACATGTATATAAATATCAAAGCACTACATAACAGTACACAAAACGCTAAAGGTGGAAAGTAATAAGCATACAGCAAATTACTCGAGTCAGTCATTTCCACACTAAAAAAAATGAATACAAGCCACCAACACAGACATTGACCATTTCAAACAATGAACATCCCACTCCATTAAATAGGCAGAGTTAAAACATGTAAGAGCAAGGTTGCTCTTGAATAGGTATGTTAACTACATTTGTGGGGCTTGAAATGGTAAATGGGATGTATACAGGCTTAAATTTTTAAGTTAGGTGAGTTTGTAAAAGATATCAACAAAAACTTGGTGAAAAACTTTAATGGAAGAAAACCAATCTTACTGGTCCCTTGCACATAAAGGTGAGTCATTACTCAGGGATTTGCTTAGAAATCTAAAAATGTTTAGGCCATTCTCTTATGAGGCTTGTTTCCTCAAGTTCCTATATGCCGATCTATAGTTTATGTTCTTTCCTACTGACACACTATGCAATCATTGATGACAGACCTGTTTGTCTACATGAAGAGGGGCAGATCATGGTGAAGATATGAAACAGCTGCAAACATTTTTGTTGCTAATGCCTAGAGTATCTTAAAATAGGACTCCCTTTCATTTATATCCTGCTGCAAAATTGAACCAAAGGCTAATTATAAGGCAGGGGGAGTTCTATACATATTTTTCTCCCTCAAATCACATGGGAGAAATTCAAAGACAGTTCATCATACTTTGGCTGGTTCAAGCTGTATTAACATTCACCCAATTAATTTTATTTGAAACACCTATTTGTGTTACACACACACACACACACACGTTAAACCCTGCCATTCCCCCTTTGTGCTTAAAAAACCCCCAAAGCCACTGTTAGTGTAGACAAGTCAAACTCTTAACAGCTTTCTAAGCTGAGTGCATACAAATGTGGCAGAACTGAGTAGGGTACTTTTAAGAGAAATGCTGTAACTCCTTGAGAGTAACTGAGGGTGGGTTAAATACTTCTGCACTTAAAGATTAGATGGCAAGAGTACCATTACTTCAAAAACATCGGCACAACTCTTACACTATGGGAATTCTATGGGAAACTAATTTTACTATCTGGGCAAGAAACAGATTGGGAAGCTTTTGTTATCAATCTGCAGATGTTATGGTATTCTGAAGACCTCTGCACTATTAACTAATTTTCATATCTAAAGTCTATCACTGTAATAGCTGCCCTTCTGATGTTTGATTTTTTGCATGGGTATTTTTTTAGCAATTTAAGGAGCAAAATAGTAATAATATTTTGTATTTCCAATTCATAGGTTTGCCATACAATTTAGTTACAAAAATAAAAATAGCTAACCTACATATACATGATTCTAGTTAAACTAGAGATGTATTGGTTAAACATAAATTTCTGGTTTAATGAGAATTCATGAATTAGCAATTAGAAAATTTAAATGAGGTGTGAATTTTGCAAATATTTTCATATAAACATTGCCTTCCCCTTTTAACTGTGAAGTTGAAAATGAAAACAACTAAAACCACACAATTCATTGGTCACCTGACATCCAGAGTGACTCGGAAGGAATCTCTGTAATTGCACATGAGGAAATTGACTACACAACAAACGTTTCAAGTACAGTTCATGCCATCATCATAGAATCGTAACATTCTTGAAAAAGTACACTTGTCCTCTGGGAGGACATTTCAGAGGAGTAATTTACAAGGAGCATGGCTGTATCATAATATTTTAAAGGAAAAAAAATAGTTTCTTTGGATAGAAAGAAACAATGCAAAAAAAAAAAATCCTCTTTTTAAAATGCAGAAATCACTTCAGTAGCAACCTGCATTTACAAGAGTACCCAAAAGGATGGGTCTGGAAATGCCACTTTCTGTACAGACACTGGTTAATCTCTGAATGAAAGGCCAGCCTCTGGAATGGAGCGCATGAGGGAGATGCTGGTCAGTCAGCACAGAGAGACTCTCTTAAGGCCGATCCAGTGATGAACGTTTGGATCCAGAAGTGTTTCTTTTCTTTCCAGCTGTGCTCCTAGAAGAACTTGGAAGATGAGCTCTTCTCACTTTTCATTCCATTTCTCCTTGTGTGGAGAGGGTTGAATAAGACACCAAAAGTACTTTGGCTATCTTTTTCTTTTAAAAACAATTTGCTCTGTTTTACATGCGAAGGACAGAATTCTAGTGTGAAAACGAGGGTACAGTAAGAACAAAAATGCTCCCCCCCCACCCCCCCCCAATCATTGGAAACCCTCACAGAAACAGCAAATGACTTAACAGGTATTGAACCACTGAACCTACAAGTTAATACACAGTCTGTGATGGCAGAATTATCCTCAAAGAACGATTTTAATTTTTTGATACAAAAGGCTTTAGAGAATCTTATTTGAACAAACAAAAACCTCTGCTTCCTGGTTTTACGATAAAGATGAGTACCACACTGGCAGCTGCAGAGCCTGAAACTCTTTAATAAATAGAGCTGAATTTCTACTTTTCTTTAGAAAATAGGATTGCAATTCCTTTTTAAAATGATGATCCTGTGGAATGCTTTTACTTCTATTTTACCTAATTTTAAAACAGTAAAACAGAATGTTGATGACAGCTTAACAATGCTGGATTCAGGACATTTACAGGTACGATTTTGTTAAAAGTCCTATTTACTAAGGCTAGACAGCAATTCGTATGATTCTATTTGGGCATTTTCTACCATGGTCCAAGGTCATTACATGGAGACAGTCAAGGACTGAGCCCCAACTTTCAGGACAAAAAGACCACAAGGAAAATCAAGGTGGCTATTTGGTCCTCCCTCCCCCAGTTGATAATTTGTGTCTGGACCTGGAAAAACAACAGATGGAAAATACAGACTGCAACAAGTCAAAAGACCTAGAACGTCGTGTGGAAAGTGGCACGGTGTACAGTAAGGTCACTGGGCTTGGGGCGGCACGGGTGCTGTGCTGACAGAGCACCCACGGGACGGAGGAGTGCGACATCTGGTGTGCCATCCCTTAAAGACTGCAGAACGTCTGTATGCGACAATAAATAGATCAGTTATGTAATAAGGCAGTGTGTTGAATATGCATTCGTCCTGTGGAACGAACCACCACAGACAGACATGATACCATACACATTCTTTAAGTGTTCTTGTGTTTTGTTTGTTTTCAAGGCTATCCAGGCTAACTCTTCCCAGGACTTCCTTGGAGAGAAGAGTGGTCCGCTGAGGCTGGTTTGCTTAACCTCTCCTTCATCAAGAGATGATGACTGGCTTTAAAGAAAAATAAAGCTGAAAGTTGTTTGATTTTTATTTTTTCCCTTTTGGTTGCATCATTCTGAGTGTTTTCATATAAACAACAACAACAACAACAACAAAAAAAAAATCACAACCAAAGAAAAAAAGAAGGAAAAAAAAACCCAAAACAAGTTTTTGATGCATCCAGTTGTTGAATCCTCACGATGTTCCAGATGTTTCCAGATAACTCTGTAGTTTACGGACTGTAGTTTTGTCCAGTGAGCAAAGATCAAAATCAAATGTTGTGTTTGTGATATGAAAGTGTCCAGTTTCTTCTATAAGGTTCACAATCTGAAAAGAGTAAAAGAGAAAGATTGGGCGGTGAGCAATAGGCAACAGAGACAAAAGGGGTCAAATATGGAACCAGGAGATCAGTATGTGCAGCGAGAAGACCCTATCACACCAACAGCACCAAACTGCCTTGCTCACTTGCCAAGTCAAATGAAAAGTTACTGAAAACTCTCCAAGAGAGCAGCTTACAGTTTCCACCTCACATCACACTCTCTGTGTGCAGTATTTTTAACTTATCAATTAGTGCATACTGGTAGTACATAATGACTGCATTCCTCACAGGGAGCTGGGACATGTTCCTAATCTGCCTGACTTTTTTGTACCTTTCTCCTTTCTTCTTGTTCCTCTCTCTCACCTCTTGGTCCACTTCTCCCTTGCAAAATTCCTGCTTTCAACTCATCAACAGATTGTTTTACTTAGGTGGTCAGGAGAGATAATATTCAACACCCCTTTACAAGAATTGCTACTGACTTAACAGTGACTATACTTACTAGATATAAGGAAACACCAGCTTAGAAATAACACTTCTTTTAAAAAGAATACAAACTTATAAAAATAATGATCATTTTTCTGATTATATAATCCTTGACCATTTAGAATACAGGAGACCCACATACACACAAAGATGAAATAAAGACCATCTGTAATCCCTCCTGAGGATCCAGGTGTGAGTGCTGGGGCTTGAGGCAGCCTCTGGGAGAGGAGGACTGCTCTACATAAGCAGCACTCAGTTTGGAAATTCATCTAGCTATGCACCTTGTCATATGTCCACAAAAATGAATATGCACATGTTATTTATTATTTAGTGTTGTGTTCACTAAGATGGCATTAGATTCTTTCAATACCATGTTGTTTTTCTTGGGTATTTGGGGATGCTACATTTTATCTAGAAAAATATCTATGCCTCCTCACTTGGAATAGTTGAGACTTCATTTCTTATTGCACTGGCTTCGACCTACAGAAAAGTGATGGACTAAGTGGTAATAGGGACAGGTACTACTGTTCTCTTTCCTGGCTTTCAGAATACATCTGAAATCTCGATGCAAAGATGCTACCTGGTCACTGGCTGGACAGTTTTTCATTGTATAGTGTTTTTCCATTCTTCTGTCACTAATCATCTATCACAAATGCAGGCTGCACCTGACATTATTTAAGCAGGTGTGCTGTGGGCAGAGACAAGAGCTGGAGGCGAATTTCCAAGCTTTGGGGGGGAGGGGACAGCCAGCAGCAGGACAGGAGGGGGCAGCTGTCAAGGGTGGGCGTTCTGCAGACTTCCACTCCTCCATGCTGTTGCTCCCCTCCTATTACTTGTTTCTCAATCTCTTCAGTTTCCATAACTCTAAAAATAAGTTTATTTAGTCTATGATTAATTCAGTGAAGTTTTAGATTTAACAACATGCTGTAAAATAGAAGCACTGAAATTTTAATTTTCTCTTATGACAAGTAGTTTTCCTTAAAGCGTCTGCACACTACTGCCTACGGGGCAGTGGCTCTGAAGAACACATGTCCTCCACTCTGGTGTTCTCTTTTACTTCCACAGAAACACGAAAGACATGTAAGACATTGTGTGAGGCTTAACTGTGACTGCTGCACCCTATTTCTGGCATTACTTTGGAGAGAGAACTATGGCTGTAATAATAAAACAAGCCACCCTAGCGAAGGTCCTGACAGACCTCACTACCTCAGACCCATCAGCCTTTCTTCCTCACTAACAGAAGCCTGACTTCTGAGAGTGGCAACAGGCTCAGCTAAAAAGCTTGCTTAACAAAGTAAGCAGACTTTACTTAGAATTTACTTGCTAATTTAACAATTTACAAGTTAATGGGTTTCTAGGAAAATTTGTGGAAAGGTGTGGGCAGTGAGCGCCTCTGCTTTTCTGCCTGCAATCCTGGAAGTGCAGCAGCAGCACAGGACAGGTGCAGGAGCAAAGGCAGTGACCATGTCATTGGCATTGTCTTCTGGGCCACCATGCCACTCACCTCAGACCTGCTGCTGCATGCGGAAGATGAAAGGAGAAAGAGCCTGACTAGCCCAACAAGGCCTGGACCCAAGGGCTGTTGCAAGGGGTGTGCCTAGTGGTTGTTCTAGTACCGTTCATGTAGGAGTGTGGCCAACAAAATCATACTCAACACGGACCTAAAACGGGCACTCATTAGTTTTCATTAGCTTATAGCTGTAAAATCTTGGATAGATTGCCACACAATTCTGAGGTAAAAACACACAGCTACGTCTACATACACAAACCTTTCAGGTCAATCACATATTAATTATTTAATAATGTATTACCACTAATTGAATTCAGACTGTTTTCCTGAATAAATTATCTTTTCTGCTACATTATATACTAGGCTATGGGCCTAGTTTAAAAGAAAAAACTGTAAATTCCAAAATAAAAATAACTACCTGCCAGACATGGCAGCATGACTCTGTAACCCCAGCACTCAAGAGGCTGAGGCAGGAGGATCGTTGCAAGTTTGAGACCAGTATGGGCTACAAAGTGAGCTCAAGGACAGCCCGAGCTGCACAGTGAGACCCTGTCTCAAAAAGACAAAAACAACAAAAAACAAATACCCTCTTCAGAGCTCCAATAATGTCACATTTTCAATAGAGAAAATACCCAGGAGAATAGAGTGTGTCTCCTCTCCCCAACTAGCTGGCAAGTGACAAAGCTTTCAGAAGAGTCCTAAATTTGGCACATCACATTTGGACTGAGCTTACTATTTGGAAAGCACTGGACTGTAATATCCAAGCCCTATTTACTTTACTTGTAAAATACAGTAGACAAAGCTTCTGCATAAACTATAAACCCCTGCACAGACCAGGCTACCATCATAATTACCACGTCCTGTGAATACAAGTTTACCCTTAAATACCAGGGAGCAACCACATGGCACAGCCCCAATGGCGCTTTGTCCTGCTCAGAATCAGGCAGCCGTTCTGTTAGCACTGAGCAAATGAAGCAAAAAAACACAAAACCTGAAGCCCCAAAGACCTACCTCAATTATTCTTTTACTAATTATACAGAGTAAGTTTTTAAAGAAAAAAGAAGAGCAGGAGAAAAGATGAAGGTGAGCACTTAAAATAACAGGCTTAACCAGACAGAATGGGAGTAACAGAAGTAAAGCCCTTTTTACAATGACAGGGAACTTAGCCGTTAAAGAAAATAACTTTCTATGACTCAATATAGCTGCTCACTAATGACTTAACAATAAATAGTAACTGGGCAATAAAAGTTCTTTCTGGGAAGAAGGAAAAAAAAAACATTTAATTTTAAATCAAGCACTTCTGCCAGTCACAATGCTTCCAGCCACCCCGTGTGCACAGCAGCCACCTCGGGTGACAGGGCTTCCAAGCCAGCCTCCTCTTTGCTTCTCCAGCAGCAGGCTACCCTGCCTGTGGCCACAGCACAATAATAGAAAAGCGAAATGAAAAATCCAGCTGCATGAGTCTGTTTTTATGAGAATCTCTAGGAATACCTCAAGGTAGGTGGAAAAGACTTGAAGCAACAGTACTGACTTGGGACTAGGCCACAGGGAGCAGCATTAATGATCTGAGTTATTAGAGCATGTGCCCACATCCTCAGTTAAGTAAAAGGCCACAAGGAAAAATAAATGTACACCCTTTTCCAGGAATCTGATAGCTAGAACAACAGAAACACAACCCTAACATGCTTCATTCCGATGATACAGGCCAAAAGCCTGAGAAGACCCACTTCTCCTGAAGGACTCCACCTTTCTACAAGAAAACCTGCTCTCCTGATGCATCGTGGCATCACTATGGCATCCTCATGCAATCAGTGTTAGCCTGACAGAGTAACTGCAGACTAGCATCCCTCTGCTTTAATCTTTGTATCCTTAGGATGCTTATGCAAAGCGACCAGAAGTAACCTGGTGGGAAGAAATCAGTTGTTTTCCAATTGATTTCTCTCCCTGACTTCACCTTGGGAAAGGGGTTCTAAAGTCACCAATCTTTTTGTTCTGATTCTGGTTCAGTTTTTCAGCCTTTCTCTGTATAGGAAACACATCTTTTCTGTATAGCCTATCGGAATATACTACTTTATAGAATGAAGAGTTGTACGATTTTAGAATCACAGAACAGAGTCAAGTGGGATCTTTAAAATTTTAATTCTGTCCTTTAATGCAGTCAATTGTATGATAATAAACTTTTAAGACCATCAGAACTTAAAAAAAAATAAAGCACATAAGGGTACAGTGTACACATGGTGGTAAAAATGAACGTGTATGCTGTTTAACTCATTCGTCAGACAATGGTTGTTTTGGAAACATTCATGATGGATTATTTCCTGTCACATCAGCCTTTTAAGGGTACTACATAGGCTGTGGGGTGTTTTAATCAGGAGAAGATCCATTTGTTAGTCTGAGCTCTTTCCCTCAACCCTGGTTTTTTAATTATATTTAAAAAGACACATTATTTTTAGTCTAACTGTATTTTAGAATGCCACTTTTTTTCCATCCAAAGCTACCTCTTCATTGAGCAAGCTTCCCTTTAACTGCTTCTACACAGAGCAGAGTCAGCCTGGCAGAAGAGTCTTCTCTGCGGCTAGGAAACCCACCCACCTCATTAAAACGTGTACCTCCTTCGGTGAGAAGCAGCCACGTGGCTGCGGGTGCAACGGGTGACTCCAGGGTGGGGAAACTCGGTCACAGCAGAACCCTCCTGGGGAGAACTCTTGGTGCCCTTTAGGATGAACACTCCAACACATTTGTCATTCCTCAACTCAATTCCTTTCTGATAACTCTGGAAGAATTACAGCTGGTATCTAAATGGATAAACTGCTCTCTGAAGAAACCCTAGTTTTTCTCAGCATTCTTTTTCCTCCAGACTAGGACATAGACCCATGCTCCCTGCAGGGGAGGTGACACTCAGCTCCACACATAAAAGCAGGACACGTGGATTCAAACTACTGCCCAGTTTCAGCCACACTCTTCCCTGGCTGTGACTGGGCCCCTTGTACTGTTTCTGCACTGTGAAAAAGTGACTGAACCCAGGCTCTCTGAGCCACTGCTTTCTGTACATTCAATTAGAAACTGAGTGCCAGGAAAGCAGGATCCCATTGGTAAAGCAATGCCACCAACTACCTTTTGTGAGCCACATAAAATTTCAGATTAGATTTTTGGACAGGAATGCATTTAACAGAAAAGGGCCAGGTATGTCACCCTAGGCCACCAGACATTTTGCTTCTGGTGTTGAAGTCTGCATGCAGGAGAGTGTGCAGACTCTGAGGATGCATTCTGAGATATGAGGGGTTCTCAACGCAGACGATAGCATCAGTCCTCAATAGTGCTATGCTTTACAACGGCAATTAATTAAGCAGTAAGCCATGACAGGACATGCATCATGGTATCATAATCACAAGCCTCAGCTGCATTACAAGGCAAAAGGCAAAAGGCAAAAGGCAAAAGACTGAGAGCTTCCCGTTGGCCTGGGAATGCAATTAGGTGAAATGCTGTGTGCCCCGGAGTGCCTTTCTACCAGGTTAAAAATTCACAGATACTACTCTGTCCCTCTGGGATACTAAAATAATCCACTTGGGTGGAATTCCCAAATAAACAACCTTCCTTCCCAGTTCTTTCTAAGGACAAACACTAAATTGCTACTGATGGCAAATGCATATGAGCACAGTAAGATCCTGCACAGGGCTCTGCTGTCATTGTGAAGGTGTTCCAACTGCCCAAACAAACGCCTACCTTCCTGTGGTGTTCAGTCTAGGCCTAGCTTGGGCATTAATGGCTTTCTTGGGCAACTGTGGTTCGGAGTTGGTGTTTGGGTAGGGGTAGGAAGATCAGCTAATAAGATCTATTATCAGCTTTCAATTAGCCCAAATAACTGGTGAACAGGAGGCGCAACAATTTTTGGTTCTCTAAAAGAAAGCTCAAGAAAGATGTAGTGTTCCTTTATCTGTAGGTTCTGCATTCTCAGATTAAACAATCCCTGCTTGAAAATAATTGGGAGAAATAGGGTTAGACTAAACGTGTACAGATCTTTTTCTTGTCATTATTTGTATCAATAAAGGCACATACTAAACAATAAAATCTAACAATGACCTACAAGGACTTACATTGCATTAACCTGAAGATTTGAAGAATGGGAGGTTGACCACAGGATGCTACACCATTTTCTAAGGCCGAGCACCATGGAATTAAGTGTCTCTAAGAGGACTAGCACCACACTCCATGGATGCAGGGATGGCCACACCCGCAAAACACAACACCTGACTGAGGCCAAGTTCCTTTCTGCTGCTCCTGTACCTGTGCTTACTCAGAAGGAAATGTGAGCCATGTAACGTATCCACCCTTATGAACCACAGGTCTGCAGTCAGCATCTATTGTTCAAAACTAAAACTCTAGAGGGCTAAAAACTTATTAGCCCAAGTGGAAACTTGGCAAGTTTGAGTGTGTGTGTTTATAAATTTAGGCAAAAATGTACACAGAGTATAAATGTGACCATCAGCCATCAAACACTAAAAAGGGATTCACACAGCTGGTGCAGATTATACGCTCATTTCAAGACATTTGAAAGTAATGAAAATATTCAAGAAGTGAAGCTTTCTCCAAAACTGCTCTAGAATTTAGAACACAGAGCCATCTTGGGTGTTACTGAAAAACTGTTTATCAATAGCCACTCCCAATGCAATAAAGGCAGGCACTTAACTGTACAAAAATTAAAGACCATCCTTTTTTTTTAAGAGAAGGATTGAACCTCTAACCCCTGTACCTTCTAGCAGGTGCTTTAATCTGCTGAGCTATTTGGTTGGTCCGATCATCCACATCTTCTCAAAACATCCCTTTATAGTAATAGTTTTCTCACTCTACAAGCATTTCATAGTTGAGTTCATAATAACAGACTTGTACATTGTATAAGATAAGGGAAATACAAAAAACATTTATTTTCCTTAGAATAGCATTGGTAAAAGGCTACCAAATGGAATCACTGATGTTTACAGCACTTGACTCAATTCTTGTCACTGTTTTCCCATGAAGCTTTTCTTACTGTCCCCTCCCTCAACCTGCAATACCACATTAGCTGCTGAGGGATCACACCTTCCAATATCACCTCCAAAAGCACTCAGTTTTCACCTCCTAGGGTGCCGGGAAGCCAGACAACCACCACATAACACCAAACCATTACTTCTGGGCGGCCTCACAGCTCAGAGTCCTCCCCAAGTATCTCTGCAGGGGCCTGAGCCCATTCTGATCACAGAGGGCTGCATGTCCTTCAAGTGCGACTGTGGAACCCAAGGTAGACCAGACCCAGGGGCTTCTGGGCAGATCTGCTGAAGGGCTGCTCACCTGCTGTAGAATATGTCTTTCTCTTAGCGTCATTAACCTTCTATGAAGCTCTACCAGCTCATCTAGGTATGCCTGAAAGATAAAAGAACCCACAAAAAACAAGCACTTTAAGAATCAGTTAAAATAAGTAAGATCATAGGAGCAATAGTGGAAGGGCCTCACTCTACCTCCGTGACACAACTGCCTGACTCCTGTGGAAATGTCTTACTGCATCTCTCTGGGCTGGATCTTCTTTAGCTGGCCAGCTTTGAAGTGGAAATGGGAGGGGAATCCCTGCACCTGCTTGTTCTCAGCAAAACAGGAGTGAATGACTCACTTTCCCACAATAGGACCTCTACAACGTGTAATGGGGAATTTCAGCACTAAAATATGAGCTCAGTTTTTAATTCTTGATTTTGGCAAAGTTTTTGATTTAAGAAAAAGACTAAATTTAAATATGGAAGTATCCCTACATATCACCAACTATGTTAATTTTGAGAAGGGAACACACTTCCTGGTCATACGAAGCGCTGCTAGCAAACAGTGCCAGCGAGTGACCAAGACTAGAATAGTATACCATATGAGAAACAAAACTCACTGTCCAAATTAGCACCTGGCTTGTGGAAAGTTCCCTGAACTTCTCCTTAGGTATACACGGACTCTCTGTAAGAGTAACTTCATGGGGGACCCTAGAACCAAGTGCAACTAAGGCAAGGGGTTGAGTGGTGAGGCATTATAGTTATGCCTCTCCTCACTGGAAGATTTCAAGCCCACCAGGCCCTGCAGTCAAGATTCCAGGCACATCGTGCTCACCCTGGGAGAAGCACCCTGCCCAGGCTCAGCTGTGCTGTGCACCAGCACTTTCATTCCTTGCTGGCCACCTCTACCATCATCTTACCTCCCAGCTCATTATCCCTAAAAGCCCTGGCAGTGGAGGTGACAAATGGCCACCGACGGCTGGCTCAATACTCATGCAGACAAGGAAGAGAAGCTGTAAGTCACACAGATGAAGTACTCACTGCTTAGGAATCTTCAGCATTTTTGATAAAGAAAATGAAAGGAGAGCTGGCAAGGGTGATGAAGGGAAGCAAAGAAATGAAGAGGCCCCACCTCTGCTACAGTGCTGACAGCTGGACACCTACCTTGTCGCATTCGCCATTCTTTATTTGCTTGTCTGATTTGCTTTGTTTTATTGGACTTTTTACTTCAAGAATCTATGGATCAAAGAGAACACTGTGTTACACTTTATTTCAAGCACCTGGTTGTCACCACCCACATAAACAAGGTATTTTCTGAATGACATGTTGGACAGTAACATTGTTTTCTAAGTAGCATTTCTCCTCTATACATTTATCTTCACTTCTAATCTTACTTTCTCTTGGAAAATAAATTACTTGTATCTGAAATGCTGAGTCAAAGTAAACCACTCTAAAAATGTGGATAATAAGGAAATCGACCTAAGCTTCCCAGGCTGCTTTTTTCTACATATGTACAGCAGCCGAGTTATCCTGAGATTACAGCCCCTTCTGGCTAAGACTTTTTTCCTATTTATTCTGCTGGTTCAGCATGACCTCAATGTTAAGTAGGCTACAGAAGATAAAAACAAACTCTCAAATGCCCTTTGTAGTATTTGACTTCAAAATTTCAGTCACCCACACCCACTAAATTAATTCAGTTTTGTGAATAAAAGTGGCAATCAGTTACAGTGAGGGAGAATCCTACCACCTTTTTTTTTCTGACTCCAGCAATAGAGATAAGAGTGTAGCCTATATTTTGAGGAGCATTAAGATTATGAATGGTAAGATGCCATTTTATCTAGCCCAGATGCAACTGAACTTATGAACAACAGTGTAGAAGCAATGGTAAATAGCTATCATTCTAATTAATAAAAAGAAAAATATTTAATGAATGCAGCTGTTTTACTGGACAGGATCTTCAAAACTGAGGAGTCTGTTGGAAATACTTTTAAATGGCCCTCATTTAAAAGGCCTAAGAATACAAACTTACACGGCCAGCTAGATAGCTCAGAGTATTAAAGCACCTGCTTAGGCAGACACAGGAACCAGGGGTTTGATCCCCTGTGTGCTGTGCTGGCTTCACCCCAGGATACGCTGAGAGGGTGACTGAGACTGGATGTGGTGGTGCACACCTGTAATCCCAGTGCTTGGGAGGCTCAGAACAGGAGGATCTCTACAAATCCCATCTATGTAGTGAGACCCTGTAGATCCTGTACTAAGTACATAAGAAATAAAGAAATAAAACATAATTTGCTCTTAAAAAGACTATAAAATCATGAATGATGAGTTTTTTAAGTCTGTATGTTGTACTTTCCACTGCCACACTGTAAACAGAGACTACCCCTGAAGAGGAAGATGCCACACAGAGGACGGACTGTCAGGAATCCTATTTCTACTCCTCACTGATACCTGCATCAGCCCAGAAACAGCTTTGTTCAGGGTATTCATTCTGTGACATAATGAAGGTTAGAAGAATGAAGTGAATTCACCTGAAGTTAGCACAGACTCTTAAGTTCTGCTCCTAGCTCTACTTAATTTGGGGAGGGGTTAAAAGATCAAATGAGAGAGATGAACTCAGAAGCTAAATTCTTGATTCAGTTTTAATTTTTTTAACTTATAAACGAAAGCTTATTCTGCAATATTTTATCATAATGAATTGTATCTCACAAAAATAAATTTTATAAACATTTTAATAATCAGCAATTAGATACAGAAGCTAAACACCTGTAAGGTGTTTTTTAATATGAGCAAAGACTGGCAGCTGGCTCACTGTGACCATCACGTGAGGGCAGCTAAGACCCAGCCCAGGGCAGTCACTGCACCTCACTTAGAAAAGCAGAAACAGGTCAGAAGCTTCTCAGTTCAGAGGCATTCCTACACTTTCACTTAAAAACAAGTAAATTATAATGAACTTGCAATTACACATTTTCATACACATTATGATGAGAATACTTAAAAATTAAGCAGTTTAGTAAAAATGTACAATCTGAGAAGTTTTGACAATGGCACTGGCAGATATACAGGAAAAAATGGCAGGTAAAATATTAAAATACTCTTATTTTTGCCTTTCAAAACATATCTTGACTATATCACTGACATTGAAGAAAACCTTCCTTATATCAAAACTTACACATTTAAAACAAAAACTATAAAGTACATGTAAACCAGAAAGTCTCAATCAGCTTTAAATTTTATACTATTAATAAGCATTTTATTTATTGAGAATAGGACCATGACATTCTGGAAAAGAGCAAATATTTCTAAGTTGAGAGTAATACATAAGAAGTGTGCTGCTAATATTCTTTGCTGAGAGTCACATTTATTTTATTTTTAACATCACACTAATCAAACTGATTTCACCAGCCAATCTTAAACTACAATACTTTTAGCAACATAAGTAAATCACTGAGTAGCAGAGACAAGGCAACCATTTTTAATGACTCAAGGAAACCAGATATTACTCTAGGGTCAGAATTTCCTCTGGGGAGGAGGTGTCCAAGGGACAATCTGCACTCCAAGCCCTAGGAGGACGCATGTCAGTAGATGGCGCTCCGTGCCAACTCAGACCCCAGGCTAGGTGATGCAGACAGCCCTCTGATGTGAGGCAGTCCCTACCTGCAGGCCTGGAGCGCTGGAGAATGTGTTCCCAGCCCCCACCCTTTTGCCTATGGGTAAAAATGTGACTTAGGTCACTATGTCTTTAATGAAACTTTCCCAACTACATATAAGAGTCCACCTTCTCTTCAAAGCAGAAAGCAAAACTTTGTTTGCTTACACCCTGCCCCACACAAGCCCTGAGCATGACAGCACTGAAACTCAAAGGACGCTGACTCCTAGTTTCTTTCTCCTGAAGCTGCCATGCAGGAACAAAAGCTCTGGGTGTCCGTGACCTGCTCGAGTTACTGAGTGGCTGCCCAGAGGCCTCCATTAATCTTCCTTCTTTGATCTCTCCCTGCTCCAAAATAAACAGCTTTGTAAAAAACCTCAATTCACAGAGAACTGAGCCATGCTGAAGACAATTGTTTTATTTATGAGCATTTTTTATCTTTAGGGAAATTATTCCAGAATATAAAAGTACAGCACCTTGTCTTCCACAGGTTCATTTCAAACCAGTTTAACTGGACAGACTCTTTCTAACTTCAGTCAACATGACTGGAAGGCAGATGGTGATTCATGATACTCTGAACCTGGCCTCAGGCACAGTGAATCACCTCCCTCAAGTTCTTTCACTTCTTCCCCTCCCTATATATGTTCTTGGCTTAAAATAGACCCATATATGGTTTTATTTAAAATTCACACAAGGGAAGCTTGGAGTGGAGAGAAAAAAAAAAAGCATCTCTGGTTAACATGGTATAATACTCTATTATTTCCTAGTAAGCTACCCTGCAGGGAACACAAGCTATCCAGACTGCCAAGATAAATTGCTGATACGGTAATCTATGAAACAGAAGAATTATAATTAGTAGCACTTCTGTCCTTAATCTGAGGATATGGCTGGAGAATTGCAGTTTCAAGATTGTATTTCTGTGTCCCTTTGTAAGGAATGACAATCAATTATTCAGCAGCCAGACTCTCCACCAGTAGATCTTTCATGTTAATGACCATCAGTAGCTTCTAATAACACTTGGGTTAAGTACTTGCTTTGCTGACATGAAGCTCTCTGTTCAGTCTTTTTCGGTTCAGTTGAACACATTTGGCTCAATTAGCACCTTCCCTTTTGTGAGTTCTTGAAGATTCCAGAAAAGCTATGGTGATTCAGCTGTGCTTGGTACTGTGCAGGAACCTGAGAGGTCACCGTCAACCATGGGAAGAGCCCGGTGGACAGTGTGGGAGAATGCACCTCAGAGGCTCTCACTTTGGAATTACATCTGCTCTGGACAGTCACATCTGTTTTGTTCCATGTGGAATTTCAGACATGCCCTCCACCATTCCATGTTTGTGCTTGGATGCTCTCTCTCACACACATCAAGTATAAAAGTGCACACCAGAGTGAAATTTAAGTGATCTGTAGGTTTCTAAGAATGTTTACTATCTTGTTCAATCAGCATGGACAACTAAAAACAAAAACATACTAAAAATTGTTTTTAAACTCTCTGAATAGCACCATGCCTAACCAAATGAAGGTGGTTTAAGGATTTAGCAATTCAGTATTGGACAATTTGGCTCCATAACATAAAGCCAAGGAAGTAAACTTCCTATGTTACAGAAACTAAATCAAACTGAGAGTGAGCAAGCATATGACACCTCATTATGCTTCTAGGTGCTTGGAGAAGGTGACACTGAGTTATACTGGGAGATGATGATCGGCATGTGTGAAATAAACATGTCAAACAATAAGAGCCATGCTATTTAATTAGATGTAGTCATTTCATCTTCTCCAGATGTGTAATATTGTTTTGGGTCTTATTTTGCTACACAGGTTTATTTGTTTGTTTGTTTTTTAAAGAATTGACAGGGCTAGGGATATAGCTCAGTGGCATAAGCACCTGTCTGGCAAGTACAAGGTCCTATGTTTAATTACTGGTAATAGAAAAAAAAAATTAAAAAAAAAAGAGAGAAAGAGAGAGTTGGCAAAGAATCTTAAGCCTTTTCTTAAAGCTCGGGTCAGCTTGAGACTGCTGTGCAAACAGGATTTGTGGAGTCAGGACAGAAACAAGCTTGTTGGGTGGCATCTCCTCAGCAAGTCCAGTCTTTGGGCACTGGAGAGAGGCTGAATTGTTGAAATACACAAGCCAGTGTCCTTATTCCTGGCACTGTGGCTGCAAGTACCCTGATCTTGATATATCGCCCCCTGGAGACAGGTATCAGGCCTAAATGTGTCTTAAAAGGATCCCAACTTAGCTTGATTTTACTTCTGAATGTTAAAAAAGACTGGTGGAGGAGAGCCTAGGAGAAACACAGCTGGGCCTGGGATGGAGAGGGGCATGGCAACAGGGCCAGGACACGGAGTAAGACAATGAGGCTGGGTGTCTTTTGCTCTGTAAGACAAACCACAGGAGACCTTGGCCTGGCATAGCTCGGAGTCCAACTATGCTATTCCACAAAGGGAAATAAAGTCACAGAAATGAGGAATCTTAAATATTAAGAGAGCTTTGCTACATCTTATACAAAATGTAAAAAGAAAGTCTTCAGTTACAAAACAGCCTTCCCAACTAATACAAGAGATCATACACTCAAGGGCAAGATTATTTAAAATTGCAGGACACAAAAACAATAATTTTAGAAAAACATTCAAGTTAATATATGGTAACCTGAATTAAGCAACTGTAGAAGTCACAGAAAATCTCTAAAAAAAAAGACAAGACTATTTTACAGCAATGAGTGTCATCTCAAGACATGAGGCTTTTAAAACATTCATGATGAAAAGTCTGTTACTGAGTAGTAAAAATATCACGTTCATTGTTCACAGAGGCTCTTAATCACAGCCTAAACTCTGCTTAGACCTTATCTAAATAACTATATTCTGAGCTGTCAAATTAATAACCTCTTATGTATCTTGCTTTATAATAACAATAGCACTATTTTCTCTGTATTTTATTAGCTATTCTTTACAATCCAAAGTGATGATCATTTTTTTCCTGGATGAGAAAACATACACAGCACTGTAATAAACATCTACCATGATCTAAGTGCCAAGCAGGGTCTGGGTACCACCTCATACTGTTGACATACATTATTCAATACTCTTCTAACAACTTAAAATGAAAGTATGTTACTTGGAAATGAAGAACTGAGGGTCGGAAAAACTAATTTCCAGAGTAAATTAACAAGAGTAAAGCAAAGAACTAGACTTTTTACTACCCCAAATATATTTTTTTCCAACTAAGTCCCCTACTCATTGCTGGGGATAAATTATGTAAGAGTCAGGAGTGAGCAGGCAATATTTTTGCCAACACCCCTCTCTGTGCCAACTGAGCCCATGCAATGAACACATCACTTCAGGGCAACAGAAGTTCTTTCCGCTTGTGCTTATTCCTCAGGGTATGATTTCCTGCTTATTTGACATCAAGAGGGAATTTGTTTAATATTGAGATAAAAATCTGTATGCAGTTGTTTCTCTTAAATGAGAAATCCAAAATATAAAGGACAAAATAAAAGGTAGATAATCAGAAGTAGGGAAATAGATCTTCTGTAAAAGGGAAGAGGATCAAGAGATGGAAAGAGGAAAGAAGGGGAAGAACAGGGATGGAAAAGAATTTAGATGCATTATGTACATGTAGCAACTCCCCATGAGAAATGTAATCATCATGTACTGCAAACATGTACTATTAAAAAACTGAAAATTAAAAATATGATAAGAGGAAAGAGGAAAGAAAAAGAAAATATTTGAATGCAGTATAAAATGATTACATCTAGTTCTGCAATCTTGAAAAATGCAAACACCACAATTTACCTGGTTGTTGTTGGTTTTTAATAATGGTGGTGGAGGTTCATGATGTAGGGGTGAAGAAGCAGAACTGCTTTCACTATCACTGCCATCACTCAAGCTAACTCTGAAAAAAAATAAAGTCACACACATCACTACAAATAGGTAAGGAATTCAAACCCTAACCACTGTGTCCATAACCACTAACATGTATTAGCACTTTCTTTGTATCTGGAGCCATATTAGGTGGTCACCCTGCTCTTTCTCTTTTAATGCTCTTCTATTTCACAGGTGAGTAAATTAAGATGCAGAGAAATTGTGCCACTTCACGATGGTCAGAGAAATAAAAGTGGTAGCCAGAGGAGTTAACCCAAGCAAGGGGGCCCAAACCAACTGCTCAGCTCCTGTGCCACACCGATGTATGAGGCCTGGTGTGCTGGAACGACCAGTCATCCTGTCACACCTTTCTGGGCTGTCTCTCATACTGAGGACTGGTGCAACAATAATTGGAAATAATCTCCAGCAACACAATGAACCAGTGTCTTTGGGATCACTGCTTTAGAAAGTAAAATATCTTTCAACAACTAAAAACAGTAAAAGTATCACCACCTCCTCTATTTTTCTTTCAGAATAAAATGGAGTTTTCTTCCAGAGAGCAGAGAGTTCTTTATTCTTTGCTGCTGAATGTATGCCCTCCTTTAGAAGCATCCTTCAGTGTTTGCTCCTGCTTCTCTGGTTATATGGAAACCTAATAATACAATATTCTTTTCAGAGACAGAAAATGGTTTAGAAATCAAGACAGATTGTGGTTCACTCTGAGTAGGCAATCACATTCTGGCTCTATTATATATTCAGATAGAAAGATACATGATAGAAAACAAAGATACACTGGGACATTTTTTTAGAAAAAACTAATGAAACTTGTTTTTCTTAACAAAATTAGACTAATGAAGTGTTCAGTTGAAGCGCTACTTTAAAATGCTTCTTGAGTGAAGTGGAAGGCTGAGTATTTAAACTGATTAAACTGTTGAGACCTCACAAATGCAACAGAGATCAAACGTTCCACTGCCAATGCCATGCTACCAGCACAGTAAGCAGGGAAAGAGGAAGGTGTCCCCAACAATGCGTCTACATTAGTCAACTTACAAGCATCTAAGCTCTGATCCTTCCTGACTGCAATGGGACAGAAAGTGGTGTGGCAGCTAATCACAGAATACCCAGATCTGAACAACAATTTGGGAGATCGTATAAATAAGTCATGTATATTTTCAGCAGCAAAACCAGAAAGCAGCCAATGGTCAAGACTCCAGGTTTCAGTCCATTTTTAGTGTGTCCCCCTCCCCCACACCCCAACTCTGCCAGCTTCTTTCTTGTCAGAAGAATGAGTTTTAGAGGGAAGTGTTTTAAGGCCAGTACCATAAGGGTCCTGTGAAAGGAATACAGACAAGTGAGTTTGGGAAAAGTGGAGAGAGACTGCTCAATATAATCACGGGCAGTCACTGAGAGATCTGACAGGGCATATGCCACAGAGAGGCTCTTCTCTGTGACATTTAGGGTTTGCCAATTAGGAAGCACAGTGCCTGTCAGGTTTAGGTTAAGAATGCATTCTTTTCAGGAGTTTCGAGGCCATATACACAGTAATGGATAATAAGAAAAAAATGATGCAATATATTACAAATGTAATTGGATTTTAAGTTCATGTAGATTCATATTTTTTCTACTCAAAACACATTAAAGTGAGCATGCCTATTTGTTTTCCTCATGATAAAGAAATGAAACCCTCAAGGCAATTTCAAACTGACTATTAATTATAAGTGACATGAGTTACCATCTTACAACATAGAATTATGCCTCACAGCATTAAAGCTACTTAAGGAACCTAATTGTCAGTACACTTAAATAGGAATTTATTTTCTGGAAAATACACAGGTAATCCTAATTTTAATTAGGTCACCAATAATTCACCACAGCCAATTATGTATTCTAACTATAAACAGCACATTTCTTCACATTCTGAGACCACTTCCAGTAACAGATCTATACAAATTCTTCAAATGAAAATACACTATTTGAGCCATCAAGCCTACTACCTTCAGGCAAGGACTTTTACAATGAATTTTCCTCTAATGTTCTAGAAGATAAACTCTCCTCTCCCTGAGAAAAGGGAAAAATTTTATAAAAAATGAGTGTAGGGGCCGGTGAGATAGCTCAGCAGAGTAAAGCACCGCCCTTCCGATCCTCAGATCCCCAGCACCACATACTGCACCAGCCCCGCCACCAGGATGGGCTGAACTGGCCACAGAAAGAAGAGGAAGGGGAAGAGGAAGGAGAAGGCGAAGAAAGGAAAGGTGTGTAAGCATGCCAAGATGCCCTGGCTCTAAATGAACATGAAGATGCACTGCCGGTATCAGTGGCATTTCCCGTGTTTGCTATCACTGAAGAGGTCTGACTCCCTCCCAGGTAACTGCTCTCCTGCTAAAGCACTCACCTGCGACTTCGGCTGCCACCTCTATTTATAGGTCTTTCCATTTCAGAGTCATTGTCATTATCCTCTGCCTCATCGGATTCCTCCTCATTGTCATCAGAATGCAGATCTTTCATTATAGACCTTAAGGGACCTGATCAATGACAATGAACCACAGGCAATCAAACATACTAGTTCAAACACACTTAACCATATTAGACATGGGAAAGCTTATTGCACTGAATAACTATTATCCTCTACTTGTAAAACTTGACACAAAAATTTGCCCATTTCTGAAATGCATCTGATACTTAAATACTAACATTTTCATAATAGGCCCTCAAAATATTCATAAAAGAACCTTTATTACATAGGATTTCTTCTACATATTTTTCTTCTCCAAGAAAAACTGCACCAAAAACAAAACAAAACAAAACAAAACAAAAAAACCCAGAACGATTGACTAGTAGACTGGATGTTTTGTTAAGTTAATCCATGTATTGAAAAGTTGAGATTAATAAATCACAGTGGTTGTAACTTGCTCCTGGCAGTGCAGCCTTTGTGTGGTAGTTTTTGATCTATTAAGGTTTGGCTGTTCCTTTTATTTCAAGGTCAATTTCAGGTCAAGCGAGCATTTCAGTCAAGTTCTGATTATCAAGTATTTAAAATGCATGGTATAAACACTATTTCTTACTGATCTTTATGTTGGTCTTAGACAGAAGGCCTTGCTGCAACAATTTTATGTAGCCAATCTTTTTTATTGTTAAGAAATCTGAGGTAAAATCAAGTGCACAGAAAATTCAAGAGTACCCAGTATTAGTTGGGGGGAAAATTTGTCATAACTAAGTTCAATTGAGACTTCTCCGGTTTTGTAGTGGACCAGGAGATCTTCGGCAGTCAGTGGAACAAGATGTATGAATAGCCTTAGCCTTAGTCCAAACACATACGATTTAATCCTTTTGAAAATTGTACAAAGCCATTAGGAATTCAGTTGTGGTCAAGGAAGGTGAGGCTCAATATGACCCTAAACAACAAACTATCCTTTGATATTAAGTCATTTTTTATGCAAAACTTAGAGCCTATAGTTGAAGTTTTTAGACATATGTGAAAAAATTCATTACATATGTCAGTTTAATTTTCTTTAAATGTAGGTTAACACTTGATCATTAATTAAAGAAAATATACTTAAGAGTATACATATTTTAAGGTAATGTATTTTAACAAATTAACACTTGCTTAAAAAGAGGTCTACTAATCTACAGAAAAACAAATAAAATGAAAGCTATTCAAAGAAAAAGGGTGCAAACTTATTTTTTTTTTCTCTTCATCAAAGCCTCTCAAGTCCAGCTTTAACTACTGTATTCCTTTGGGAGCTCCCTAGAATGGGCTGTGTCTATAATCCTTTTGTAAAATGAGAAAGCGATGGAAGGCACTGGAAAGGAGACTTGCTAGTGCCCAGCCTCATGTACCAGAGCAATGCTCAAAAGCATCCCTTGGGAAAATAAACACACCTGCATAAACGCCAAGTTAGCATTCACATAATAACACAGGAGAATAGGTAATAAATCAACTCATTAAGATGTTTTATGAGAACAATGTCTCCTAGCTTGTGTGGGAGCTTCTGATACCTTGTTGCCTGGACTGGGATGGTGTGAAGCTGGAGCTGGAGCTGGAGCTGGAACTGGCAGGACTGGGTTGCTCGGACTTTAGAGAAGAAGAGAAAGGCATCATCAATAAATTTATGGGACACTATACATCCAAATTGAAAACAGTATCGTTGATTAATGTAGGCTCAACAAAAGCACTCTGATGCAAGAAAAATAACTACATAACTTCATTAGGTCAAAGCATGGACACAGGAGAGCCATGGTGCCTGTTTTCATTACATTGTTGTTGTTGTTGTTAAGATACAAAACCAGTATAAAATCCCAAAGATGAAGAAATAAACACCTACGTGTTATCTGAGGTTGGGACCTGGCTTTGATTTCATTTCTATTTACTGGTATGTAGATCATGTTCTAAGACACAGCTTAGTCACTCTTTCTGCAATGTCTGATTCAACTGCATAAAGCAGTGGTAAATGAACTGGGTTGGTTATCAGTTCAATCACATTATGAGCCAGTTGATTTCACTCTGGTCCAAGGCCAGGACTGACCTCTAACCCTGCACATGGTTCAGAAATGGAAGCCAATACTCTTGAAAGCTAGCCAAGCCCACAAATACACCAAGCAAAAGGTAGTTACTTTTTAAACACACACACACACCCCGAACAATTCCATATGGAATGACTGGCAAGGGAGAAGTATCACCACACACTTCAAGCTTTTACTCTCAAAGAGTTCACCCCAATCTTTAACATGCACAACAGGTTCTACAGTCACCCTCCTTTACAATACCCCACTCAGCTCACTTTCTTCTTTGAACTCACTGAAAACTACTAGAAGCAAGCATGCTGCAATATACTGTGTGGAAGATACTCTTATCACATACACTGTCTCCAAAGAGTCTTTTCTCCCAGACAGACTGTAGACAGACAGCATTTAAGTAATCAGGGCCTCCCCTGTGCTTCTTGTTCTCGGTTGCTACCTGGTAATGCACTGTACGCGGCAGAACTCCCTACAGCAGCTAACGGCAGTACATAAGATCCTGTGTTCCACCCACTGTGTGCTACTTTTTATGAGAAACTTTATAGTAAAGATGGTTACAGCATATAGATGAAGTGTGCAACACACTTGATTTTACACATTCAAAGGCAATTTTCAAATAAATATTGTTATCTTTGGGTGCAAGAGTAAATTATTTTTACCTATTTGTAATGTCTTGACTATGTGCTGTGTTATCTGTAAATACCTGAGGTCCTCCCCTAGGGAGGACAGGTATTCTCCTTCCTTTGCCCAACAAGTGATCAGAAGCTGTTAAATGAGGATGAGAATTTCAGTTCGGTTTATACTGAAGTTTCTGTCCACTTTTCCCCTCCCAGCAATGTGTTCCCACCCTCTTCTCCATGAGCAGCACCAAGCTCCCCCAAAGTGGACACAAGGAAGCACTTTTGGGCATTCCTAATACACACTTCACATTCTCAAGCTGTATGTATGGAACACAGGTGTCAGCAATCTACCACTTACTCTGCAGAAGAAGAGCCAGGCTGTCTCTCTAACGAGCAGCAGGCAGCAACAAACCATTCAGCACTGCAATAGTTGCTCCAGAACTGCAGTACAATGTCCTGCTACACACTGCTGTTTGAGGCCCACAGAAAGAGTTGGTTTACAAGTACAAATGTCAGTGTGAGATACTCTTCATTTTTGTTGAGTGGCTTTTCGCCCCAATGGTGAAATGCACAACAGAAAGAGAACACAGCATTTACATCTGAAGTCTAGCTGTAAAACAGTCCTCCCAGGGCCCAAAGAGTACTCCTTTTTGCTCTCCAACTTGCTCTTTATAAACATGAAAAGTACCTGCAAATGATACTATTTTGATAGATCTGGAAGCCATTTGGGAGCCAAAAAAACGAGATCTGATTAAAATGAGCAAATAATGCTAATTTCCCATTCTGCCTGACCAGTACACGTTGCATTGGACCTAAAGGAGCCATTATGCCAGGCCAGTTTGCTGAGAACGATAATAACTGGGACACCAAGGGAGCCAGTAGTCATCTCTCTGAACTACCCCCACTGAACTTGACCAAGGTGTTACAAGAGACATGACAAAATGATTGAACAAAATCTAGAGGCATCCTTTTTTTTTTTTTTTTTTGTCTTTGTATCCATAAACAAGGTAATTCCACAATTGCCAATCATTAGAAAATACAAATACTAAAGAATATAATACAATGGCATAAAAAGTTTTTTTATTCAACATTTATGATTAATTGCCTGGCTCTGCCACAAAATATTTCAGAAGGTTCACAACAGAAAACCTGTTAATTCTACAGGGATATTAAAATAGGCAACAAATAAACAAAATGTACAAAGAACAGTAAGATCTGAACGATAGGCAGCAGAGCTCTGCCCTGGAAGTTTCTGATAGTCAGGAAAAGCATGTGTGGAACCTTAGAGCTGAGGCATCATTTAAAATGATCCCAAGCAGTCTGATTTACTGGAGGATTTGTTAAAACACACACAATTATCCTTTCCCAGAGTTCTTGATTCAGATGGCCACGGTATGGCATGGGACAGAAACTTAAATTCCTTACAAGATCCCAGGTAATGCTGAGGCTGCAGATCCAGAGACTGTTCCCATATTGCATGTGAGTTGGGGGTGGGGAGTATTGATGAAGATCAAACCCAGGGCCTTTATACATCCCCAAACTGTCTGACTATCTATCTGTTCATCCATCCATCCATCCACCCACTCACCTACTTATTTAGAAAATAGGGTCTTGATGAGTTAATTGCTAAGCTGCCTAACATGGGCTTGAACTCAGAATTCACCTGCCTCAGTCACTCAGGCAGCCACACTCTGGAGAATCACCAACTGATTCAAACAATGATAAATCGGATGGATATCCATCAGATTCAAATGGGAGAAGTGTATAGAAGAGCAAATTCTGATTTAATAGGTTTGAAATAGAGGTTCAAACATGTTTACAAAAAGCTCAAAAGTCTGTGAGGACTGCATGCTCTTTTCCTGATTCCTGACTTTATCTCCTCCTAAATGCTTAAAATATATATGTGCATACCTATGTACAAATGTAAATGCTAAACCTAAAACTAAGAACTAAAGAAATCAAATGAAGGTCAGATTTTTTTCCCACGCTAACTACTTTGATATAAATTTTGAAATAAAAATTCTTTTCACTACAACAGTTTCTGCTTCTTGCCGATGCTCTGGGAATCCAGCACTAGTCACAAAATATATTCCAGGGCAAAAAATGTGTAGGCTTAAGAATCTCACTCTACCATTTGCTAGTAGCATGTCTGGGAAGACCATTAGGTCACAGAGTGAGGGCACTGAATTTCAATAAAGCAAAGATGCCACAGCTGCTGTCATGATGGTATCTAAGCATTACTACTTACAACAGTTCACAAATTTCCTACTGCCTAAAAACAGGTACATCGTTACTATCAAAACAGTAAGTCTACCAAGGTTTGCAACGCAATCCGTAACATTAAATGGCCATGTAAAATGATTTTGTAACGAATTTTCTGAAGAGGATTACTTCTGTCCAGGACAACCTTTAAAAATGGAAAAAGAAAAAAAAAAAAAAAAAAAAAAAAAGGCTTACATTTATAACCTCTAGAATTTAAGTGTTTAAAAAGAGAATCCTTACAAGGGAGACCACACAAGAGGGCTTGCAGAATTGGGCACTGTTCCACAAGAGTGAGAAGTGTCTTCCACGGAGAGGCTCTATCTTTTAGAATAGGCAACTAGATTTAGGGTTCAAATGACTTGATCTTCAGTGCAACCAACAAAGAAAAAGGAGGGAGTAAGGACATATACCTTTCTTTAGTAAGAAGAAAAATAGCAATATAAAAATAAATTACTACAGATACATTGTTATGTTGCTTCACAAAAAAAAAAAAAAAAAAAATCACCTACAAACTGCAATCAAGATGATCCCATCTTGGAACAAACATCCACAAAGACTGCTAAGAACAGTTCTTAGACAAGGACTGTTCTTAGACACTAGCATACATTACTTCCCTGTTCAATTTTATCATGACTCATCAAAGTACAAAGTTATCAATTTAGTCTACACATTATCTAGGTGTTTTTTGAAGATTTAAGAGATCGCCTATAATTTCTCCTTTACTTGAAACTGAAACTGATCCTTTTCATTTACAAATAAAACTTTATTTAATTTGAAAGAATGATACAACACTGAAGTTTAAGCAATTATGAAAAATATTCTCCATCACATATACAATCTATGTCACTAATTCCCAGAAATAGGTAGTATTTTGAGAAAGCTCTGCCAATAAAAGGTAACAAATTCAAGCAAAGAAGTGCATAGTGAAAAGTAACAATTGAGCTAACCTAATAACATAAATGCAAGAGTGAACTGCTAGAAGGTTAGAAACAGGAAAACTTTTATTTTTATTGGGTTTCATATTAACAACTGCTTCAAAAGACTGTTATCAACTTAGGAATGGACAAAAAAGATGTGGTCTTTTTATATAATTAAGGATTAGCCATAAGGAAGGATAAACTGGAGGCTTCTCTAAGTAAATGGATGCAAGTTGAGCTCATACTCAGAAGTGAAATAAACCAGATGCAAACGTGTAAACGTACTGGTTCCCTGATGTGGGAAGCTGACAGAGTAAGTAAGATCCAAATGTACAATAGATACTGACAAATGGGAAGAAACTTTAAAAAGAAAAGAGAAACTCAGTTGGGGGAATGGAGAAATGAGGGAAGGGGACATAAAAGGAAAATATATAGTTATTCTAATTTCTCTTAGTTCATTGAAAAGATAGGTTTGTGCAAATATTGTTTGGACAGTTAAATACTGATATCTTGTACTCTGGTTAACTAATTTAAGGATAGCAATATGCAATGTATTAACCATTGTTACCTTTCTGTCATACTGTTTTGGAATTTTGTGGGTTTTTTAAATATAAAAAAATGAACTTTTTAAAAAAGATGTGCTAAAAGATAAGATCTTATGATTTAGAATACATATGAAAGTGAAGGCTGGACTGCATCTCTGAATGCATCGCTGTACACCTCCTTCACAGACACTCCTTATTTCCTTTGCTTTCGTATGATGAAGGCAGGTGCTGTAGAATTTATCTGCTGATGTTCTGAACCCTAATGTGATAGTTTGGGGAGATAGGCCTTTGAACGTAATTAGGCTGCAGTGTGATCATAAATGTGGGGCGTTCTGATGGGATTACTGTCTCCTCTCACCCTTACTATGAAAGGATGTAACAGGAAGGTGGCCACTGAAGAAGCCAGGAAGAGAGCCCATGTCAGGTTCCTTGATCTAGAGAGTCCACGCTTTCAGACTGTAAGACGCATGTTCCTGCTCAAGAAATCTAGTCTATGGTGTTTTATTATGGCAGCCCAACCTAAGACAGCGGGACAATTTTTACTGCCATTTTACAGATGAGGCAACTGAAGCACAATGACTTAAGTGACCATTAAGTGCTAAGTGGGATTAAAGCAGGTTTCCTTGTTTTTCATCTACTGCTCTTTCAACTATACCCATCAACTTAAAATACATATAATTAATTTAAAAGTGTTTAAAAACTCCCTTTTACAAAACTAGCATAAGGGAACATAGTTGCTGTATCACTATGAAAGAAGAAATGATTATCTCTCTGCCCTCATCTTGTAATCCACACCCAAAGCAAACCAGTGGTAAAACAAAACACTTCACCCCAGGGGCTGACTGTCCCTGAATCACTCAGGGCTACTATGGTCTGTGGTAGGAGCCTTCAAGAGGTCAGTAAGTTTTATAAAGGAAAGCCAGGAAGTTTCTCCTGTGCACTGCCCTATCCTCTTGACACTGGCCCCAAGTGGGAAGACACATCAGGCAACACAATACAACTGTTTATTTTATTTGCCTTCAAAGGCGATCACCCTCTACCTAAATCTACAATACAAAGTCCCATGACATTCAAGAACAAAAACCAAAGCAAATTCATGCTTTAAATACCCTGTTAACAATGCTTTCTTTCAAAACAAGGTGAAATTGAGGAAAGGCCACTGGACTCTGCAACTTTTATTGTTAGACAGTTACTAAAGTCTGTGACCTCAGGGAAGACTATCAGTTTTTGGCAAACTTTCTCTATTTATGCAATGACAGCTTGATTGAATCTGATATTAAAACAGAATCATATTTAGACTCTTATGGTCAGAAGCGATTGTTATGCCCATCCATCATTTTCTAGTAAGAGCACAAGAGTTTAAGAATTACCCTCTCAACTAACAGCTAGCAAAATGGGGAAGTCCTTATTTCTATTACATTTGAACTTACAGACATAAAATCACCTTAGATAGAAAGACAAGTGAGTTAATATTGAGGCGACTGCTTTTACAACTTCTTTTGCTTTCTTCATTATCATCTTCACTGTTATTATCAAATGCTGTCACCCTTTGTACTTATCTCTCCTTGTCTGAGAATACAAATCTCATTAGGAAACGAAATAGCCTTAGGGAACAAGTGTCTATAAATCTCTCCTTAAAACCTTTTCCACACTTAAGGATGGCTAGAATTTTGTTTGAGCTTCCTCTCTTTCAAGCAGAAGAGCCTCAAGTCTTTTAGCTCCAATCACCAGTTGTACTTTGAAGGCTGCTACTGACTACTGTAGCCAGAACACGTGCTTTTGTAAAATATCCAGTTGCTGCCAGATGTGTTCTAAGAGATTATGAGCTGAAAACCCTTATTTGTTCAGAGCTTTAGGATTGCAAAATCATCTGGGAACAGAGCACTTGCAGTTGCACCTCCTATAAGCATGCTCCTTTAGCTAAGATCAGGTGCACAGAAGCAGAGGTGCACAACTGTCCATTACATACGCTGGGTAAGCCAGAGACTTATCTCCTCTCATTAGTGAGTTTCAGAAATGGTGGGTAAGAAAGAGAATCACTAGCAGCGAGGCAGGTCCCAAACTAGCTTCAACTGGCGCAGAGCAGTGAACGAACACCAAGCTCATCCCACTAAGGTCCTGAAACAGTTGCCAGAACTCTTGTGAAATGATCACCTTGCAGAGCATTAGAAACACAACTGCTGTTTTCTACATTTAAAATGGTAGCACTGAATTAATAAGTAAAGTCCTGAAAAGCATGGTTTGGAACTATAAAGCTAAACATACTAAAGTAAATTAGATTCAACTCAGGAAACAACAAAGGTAGTAATTAATTGAAATTAAAATATGTATCTGAAGAGAAACTTAATTGCATTTCCTTAACTTTAAAGCTTTTTAAAAAATAGATTACTTTAAAATATACAGCATTTGACTGACAACAGTGGACTCTTTTATAGAGTTCACAGATGTCAAGAAGGTATCTTTGGACTGTCTTACAGAATTCTCCCACCTAGGGGTCCTGGGGGTTAGCTCAGCTGTTTAAGCACCTGCTCATGCAAATGCAGTCAGGTGCAGGATACCACAGTTTAATCCCCACCTCCTCCTGCCTTACCAGACCTACCCTTAAGGCAGCCTGAGCCAGCCAAAAAATAAAAAAATCATTCTCAACTTTAGGGGCCAGGGAGATAGCTCAATAGAATGAATGCTCGCCTGGCACATGCAAAGTCCTGAATTCAATCCCTGGTACCAAAAAAAAAAAAAAAAAAAAAAAAAATTTTCCCACCTATTGTGAAGTTTAGATTTACTACATGGAAGGAGCATTAAAAGGCCATTTTATTGGCCAAGATCTTGCTTCTATAGTACTTTGACCTCCAAGATAACTGAGATCCATTGGGGAAAAACACTGATCCAAAACTGTCTAATCATTTTACACTACAAGTTCATACAACAAAGGTTACTGATAGTTGGAAAGATTATTTCACTATCAGTACATTTTCCAGTAACGTAGAGGAAACCTGTCTTTTACCAAAATCAGGAAACTCCATCACGGGTATGTGTGTACACAGACGGGTGTACTTAGATATATATAAAATAATCCACAGGGTACAATAAAATAGAACCTCTATTCATGTTTCTTCTGCCTTCTTCTTTTAAATGTTATTTTTTATATGCTTGCTAGAACATAGCAATCAGTAAAATAACTCTTACCACAGTTGGAAAATGTACACATATTACAGATACATGTTTACTGAGACGAGATTGCCAATCCTATTGATAATTATGTTTTAATTTTGTAACTTACTTAACCTCAACTGTATCACACAGATTCCAAATTTTAGAGGAATATCTGCATGATATTTTATTTAAAATCAATCAAATTTACCCATTTTATAAATTTATGTTCAAAGTCAACTTTTTTTTTTTTTTTTTTT
This sequence comes from Ctenomys sociabilis, assembly GCA_004027165.1. Lineage (NCBI taxonomy): Eukaryota > Metazoa > Chordata > Mammalia > Rodentia > Ctenomyidae > Ctenomys > Ctenomys sociabilis. The sequence goes on from PVKA01020669.1 coordinate 39,959, forward strand.
TTTTTTTTT
>PVKA01020670.1:0-39978 GCA_004027165.1 Ctenomys sociabilis
AAAGGATCAAAACCGGGACTGGGGGTGGCCAACCCAGTGCCGGGAGAGGTCCTAGTGGGCTTATTAAAAGGGCGCCAGCCGCTGTGATCACTCGATAGATATTGCTGCCCTTTTTATTAAAACAAAAGGAGGGAGATGTCGGGAGCCGCTCTGAGATGCCGGCCGCTTTTGGCTCCCCCGCCCATCGTGTCTGCTAAGATAGCGCCCACCTCCGGTTTCCGGGTTTTTGTTGCTGTGCCTGGGCCCCTCCTGTTGTGATTGGTTTGTGAAATCTATATAGCTTGCTGTATCGCGAGATCCGCCATGCTTGCACGGTAGGAGCCGCGGGTAGCAGACGCATATAGAGGCTTGCATCCCACCTGATAGATGCTTGCACGGTAGGAGCCGCGGATAGCGGACGCATGTAGAGGCTTGCATCCCACTCGATAAAGGCTTGCTGAACCCGTTGCTGAGTGTCTGAGTGTCTTCTTCCGCGGGACGGGAGCGGCGCCGGACAGGTGGGTGGATGGGTGGATGAATGGATGGGTGGGTGGATGGGTGGATGGGTTGATGGGTGGGTGGATGGGTGGATGGGTGGGTGGAGGGGTGAATGAATGGACAATCAAGGATAAAAGGTGAAGGAGAAACAACGATAGCCAGCATTTCCAGTTCCCAGTGGAGGCAGGAAGGACGTGAGCACGTCTAGCACCAGATTCTGAGATCCTGCATGAGGCTATGTTGCAGCGACTAGCCCTTTGGCTCACACCTGCCCACCTGCTGAGGGACCATAGGCTTCTGGGGGATTTCTAGTCTTTGCTCCCATTTTCCCCCACGTCTCAGCTCTGGAGCCTTGATTTTCCCTTCTTCACCTAAGAAGCACACACCTTCCCTCTTCACATCTTCTGCAAAGGACGAATGGCTTCTTGTCTCACCTGAGTGATCTCTGTAGAACTTGTGTCTTAGGAATTGCCCACCTGGAACACATTGAGAAGATGAAACACTCTCAGGGTGGGGCCAAACTTTTCCAAAGCCATACGGGCAGCACTGATATCTTAGTTTCCTGGGTGCATTTTCAGTTTCCTCGGTGGCATTTTCCCGAGGCTGCAGGATGAGCACAGCTGACCTGCGCCCAGGAGGAGCCAGTGGAAGCTTATTCATGACTGAGGGAGCTGCGCGGGAACGCGATGCAGCCCGATCTTGGTCATGGGGAATGTGAGCTAAAAGACTTTTCTCTTCTGTGTAACATATAATGGATTTACACTGTTCTTTTAAAATCACAAAACAGCATTTGCTGGCTTTAGTTTCTAATGATGGATCTCCACAGCCTTCACCCTCACAGAGTAGTGCTCTAGGTAGACACCTTGATACTTTTTTGTTTTCTTTGAGGGTAGAAGACCAGGTGGTCTGGGACCCACTATCTTCACAGCGGAACTCAGAGGGAATTGCAGCGCACTCTTCGGACCCGTCAGCACCAGGCATGCTCAAGCAGGGAGTCCATGGCGCTGCCTCTGTGCAGAGACTCGAGTGTCATTACTGTGAAGGACCGAGGGACTCGAGCATGAATCTCCACTCCACCATGCACCCCAGTGAGCTCAGTTTTCTCACCTGAAATCAAGCTGAAATCTGTGCCTTTTACAGTTAACATAAGGATTCTAATTGCTTAAATGTAGAGCATAGCTACGCAAGTATTAGGAAGAATCATATAAAATTGTCCCTTTCATAGGCAAGACATGGTCACCCGCTGCCAGTTTCATGTCCCCTGCCTCACAGTTCCTGCTGCTGTTTATTCTTGACCCCGTCTCTTCCCTCAGCCCCACCGGGACACTTGCCAGGGTGTGGCGCCCTCCACCAGCCATCTCCCTAATACTGAGCTCAGTGTCCCCTCTTGGTGGCCAGCGCTGTCCTCTCTGCCATGATGCTGATCATTCACACTTCTGCCGTAGCCAACATTTTCCTCTTCTTTTGTGGCAACGTACAGGGTCTCTGGGACCAGTGGGGACATCGAGGAGTTGACCCTAGCAACTTAGCCTAGATGGCAATGGCTTTTCCCAATAAAGTGGCTGTGGTGTCTGTCCCAGGCTGGGATCTCTGAACCACTCCCGCACCCAGGTGATGGCACAGGATGGAGGCGTGTACATGCCTGACGTCCACCTCAGGCTTCGGTAGCGTAGTTCCAAAAGAGCTTACATCATTTGTGGCTGACAAGTTTCCTCCTGCTAAGGTGCATGAGCCCCACTTTGTTCCTCCTGTGCTACATCCTGGTCCCTGCACCCCAGCTTCTCAACCACCTGGCACCCACTCAGAGAAGGCTCCGATGCCTGTCCCACTCCCTTACCCATGTCGCTGCATGTGCTGACATTCACCTTCCTCCAGGGAGGACTCGCGTCCTTAGATGCCCACTTTCCAGCCCACCCAGCACTTGCCTACCACTGACCTGGGAAGCCTGGCAGGGGAGGCTTGTCCCTCGGGGCCTGGTGAGGTCTGCTCCTTCCTTGCTGGTAGTGTTAGGATAGAGAGGTGTGCACGGTGCAGGGCAGAGGGAGAGGGAGAAAGGACAAAGCCAGGGGACTGTATTTGAGCAAAAGTGGGATAGACCCAGGTGCAGGGTACCACACCCTTGGAGCTTTTCAGTAAGGAGTCATTTCAAATGTGCACTTAATAAAAAGAAAGGAAAGACTTTTCTATTGATGATGCCAGGACAAGACTACCATGCTGGGAGGGAATTGGCCGTAAGGTATGATTGGACTCAGCTGTGATTACCAACCGTTACTGACTCATGAACACCCCCGAGGACAAGGCCAGGCTCCAGAGCAAGGCTGGGTTTGGACCGCAAGGCATGCAGAGAGAGAAGCACCTCTTACCTGCTGAACCTCCCTCCCAGTGGCAACCTCCCCACAAATGCACACTCTACCTTCCCTCCTGCAGAAGCTGTACCCCAGGAGGTTGTCACCATCTGTCACATGCTGGTGGCTGCATTTCCATTTCTGCTCACATAATTCAGGTAGTTCACTATCTCAGCGTCATTGAGATGAACTGCAGACAAGGCACATGCATTTGTGCAAGTGTGTGTGTGTGTGTGTGCGTATGTATGTATGCATATGCTAGTTCATGCATACACAGTGTTCTGCAGATGAGCTGGTGTGTGCAGATTCTGGGAGAGCGGTACTCTTGGGCTCCAGTGGTTGCTGTGCCAGCAGGCTGGGAAGAGCCGAGCATTGCTTTCTTCCTGTAGAACTTGCAGACTAGCAGTGCTGTCTCTGACCTCCCAAGGGTGTGGGCTGTGGCTGTGAAGGTAGGAACAGCGCACTCAGGTGCAGCGCCCCTTGCATAGCCGGGGCTCCTCCCGCCCTCCCTCCTTCTCCTTCTTTCCACTTCTTCCCTTTCCTCCCAAGATGGCCCTGAAGCCTCCTGTGCTCAAGGGTCAGGCTTTGTGGAGGAGGTGGCAGATCAGGGTGTATGACACCAGTTTAGTCCACTGCTGGGTGTGGGGCTGGGAGGTAAAGCCAGGTGGCTGAAGGTGGATCCCTGGGGAGTGGCCTAGGTACCCTGCCCAAGTCCCTCCCTGGATCGCTGCTTCCTGCTGCTGTGCCTTGCACCATTTCTCCTCTGCCAGGCTTCTCTGCCTCGGCTCATGACAGACTGCAAGCTCGACAAACTGAGCCAAGACGAATCTCTCCTCCCTTAAGGTTGGGGCAGGGTCTGTGTGTCAGCAACGAGAAAGTACCTAAGATACCTTTGTTCTTCCCTTTCCTTCCTTCCATCTGCCCACCCATCCATGTGTGCATCTACTGGGACTGAACACAAGGCCGTGTACAGAAGCAAGCCCTGCACCGTTAAGCTGCATCCCCGGCCTTTAAGCATTCTTGACTGTATTTTGAGATGGAGTCTTAAGAAGCTGCCCAGCTGATGTCACACTCATGATCCTCTTGCCGCAGCCTCCTGCATAGCCAGTATTATGGGTATACCATCTGTCTGATCAGGCAGCTGTTTTGAGAACAGCTTGGCAGAACTTGGAAGTGCATGTGCCGACCCTGAGTTGGGGGCCCTTCCATAGGCAGGTGTTCCGTGGAACCACTGGTGTGGTGGGTCAGGACCAAGCAAATGTCACGCTCAGGCTTTTGTCATAATACAGGACATCACAGCAGAAACTTGAATGACATCTATCAAATGGGTAAGAGTGGCTAAGTGAATAGCCACGAAGCAGACTGTAGCAGGCACCCTGGGTGTCAAGGGTGGCTGCATCTCGGGAAAGGACTGAAAAGGTGAAGACGACGTCTATCCTTCACACCAGAAGCTTGTTATATTTGAATGGCTGCAGCTAACAGGAATGATGTTGATACATTTTGATAATCAGTGAGTCTTCTCATTGGCTTTACTCAACTTGTCTAATCTTATTTTTTGTGTTTTCCAGTTCAGATTCTTGATGAATTCAAAAAGGATTCCTTTGCATTCCTCCTGGGGTGAGGACCCTTTGGGCAGCTGACCTCAGGATATCTGTGTCCTGTTGTTGCAGGCAGCCAAGTTACATAGCAATACTATAGGCAGTCAGACAGGGCCAGGCCCTCGAAGGAGATAACACAGAAGACAAGATACCTTACAACTGCAAGAGGAATGGACGCTCCTGCGGTGAGCCAGACCGAAAGACCAAACAAATGCTAACCTCCCTAAGGATTGGCATCTGGGATTGATCATTACCCTGAGAAAGCCAGGAAGAATCATTATCTGATGGCCACAGTTAAGGTCCTGTTTTACATTCATGCCCCCTTGCTACGTGCTTTCTCATTTGGTCTTGGACTAAATCAATTTTACCTGAGCAATGGTGTTGTAATCCCATTGGTTGACCATAGTTTTGTCCTCCTTCATACCCATCTAAGTGAGTTTCTATTCTCTCCACTTTAGCCCTACATGGTTTTATAATATAAAAGTCCCTGGAAGAGACAGTTTCCTGGGGACTACCCACTCAAGTCCCTCTCCTGTCCCTCTCTCAGACAGGAGCTTTCATCCCCTCAAAAAATATATTCTGCTCATAACCTCCATTTGTTCCCAAAAATTCATTCATTGTTTTTAGAGAACAAGAATTCATCCCGGTCAGGTCAGGAGATCATTTTTCCCTGTCATTTGGAGGTTCCCTGTATCATTTGGAGGTCACCCACCTGAGAACAGTTTTTCTACCTGTATCACTGTATCCAGTGGCCTCTGGGTGGTCCTGAGTTTGGGCTTGGTCCAGGGGCAGCAACATTGGTTGCAGAGTGCTGGTGGTCATCAGGGCTCCAGGGCTCAGGGCTCAGTCCTGAGCCTGCATCTCAGTACTTGCAAAGATCACAGGTTTCACCCCTGGACAGGGGTGGGAATGGGTAGAGGAGCCTGGGAAATGCTTGGATCAGCTGGCTGAGCTGCCTGAGCTAGCTGAGTAAGCACTGGGGTGTCTGCAGCGCTTCCCAAGGAGCTCCGTACGTTCTCTGCTCATGGACAAAGTGGTGGTACTTTAGAGCCAGTGTTGCAGGATTTGAATAGAAAAGGCAGGCAGGCAGCTAAAGGTGCATTTTACCTCCTGAGTGGTTTAAAGGGCTTTGTTTCTGCCCTTGACCATTCTCCAGGCAGTCCCCTTCCTGGGCAGCTCTGTCCCAGGCTTCTGTGGGGTCCTGGCTACATTCAGGATGGAGCCCCCTGTTCAGGCTGGGCAGCCTCCTGACACTGGGCACTTGGCACTGTAGGAGTCTCTTAGAAGGGGCCTGGGGATTGGTGGTTGCTGATGGCCACTTCACAGTCTCGAAGCACACACAGCCTTCTGTTCCCGAATGGCTGAGCAGGGGCAACAGGGAGATTCTGGGTCAGGCCTGGTGCTGTCCCTGCCCAGCTGTGGTCAGTCTCTTACCGGGAATCCTTCCCTGCTCCTGGAGGATGTGACTGCCACTGAACCTGCTTGGTCCTCTGGGTGATGAAACGCCACACTGGTGCTCAGGTGACTTGGGGACAGTCTCCCTGGAAACAAAGAGCCCCTGAGGTGGGGCTGAGGGTTTCTACCAGCGTGACGTCCTCCGAGGATATGGGCTGTTGTCACCAAGGCTGCCCTGGCATTCGGTGGGCAGGGGGCAGGGATGCCACTTCTCACTGCAGAGCTGTGTGGCCTTGGTAGCTGAGCCTTTCTGCACTGGCTTTTCTCCCTGTGACATGTGGAAGGAGCCCTCGCCTCTCAGAATTGTGAGATCAGAGAAGACTGTGGTGTGTGACTATGTGCACACTTGATTTAAAATTCCCTTTGGATCACTGGAGTTGCCACGATTTTTGTCATTTATTACATTTTTGTTTCAATAGGCTGTAATCTGGTCGTGGTGGTACCAGCCTGCAATTGCAGCAGCCTGGAAGGCTGAAGCAGGAGAATTACCTCTGAGCCTGGGCTGGGCAACCCAGCAAGATCTTTTTTTTTTTTTTGCGGAACCGGAGATTGAACTCAAGCCCTTGCCCTTGCCAGGGAAGCACTTATTCCACTGAGCCATCTCCCCGGCTCCTGCAAGATCCTATTTTAAAAGCAAAACAAAATGAAACAAAACATCAGAACAACAACAACAAAACACCCAAGTGTATACTTTGAGAACTTTAGTTTGCAGAAAAACTGACTTACACACATTAAAAAAAATATGTTGCTGGGCACTTCAAAAGCAAGAGTGGATGGGTGGGACAGTCGGCCACCCTCACCCATCACACAGATCAGAGGTCCGGGTGGTTTGCAGCTTGATTTCTGCATTTTCTCTCGGGCCGCGCTCTCCCTGCCTCCCTTCCTCTTTCTTTGCTGGGGGTTTCTATACAACCCAGATTGGAACCCTTCCCCGTGCAGTCTCCTCTGTCTCCGGCCCAGGTGTGGACTCACCTGAAAGCCACAGCATACTCCTGTTCCACCCACAGGGTGGCAGTGTCTCGAGCAAAGCCCAGCATGTTCAGAAGTCACTGGCTGTAGATCAAGTCACAGCTCCAGACAGCACTGCGTGTGGCAGGCACAGTGTGGACAGGGCAGGGCAGGGCAGGAAGAAGACCTAGGCGCGTCCTGGGGGCAGCAGGTCTTTTCACGTGGGCCCTGCGTGACGCGGGAGACCAACACGGGTCGCTGAAATGAAGGGGTAGCGGAACTCTGCCGGGCACTGCTGGGCTGGCCGTCGCATGAAGAGAACTGCGCCTTTTTCTTTTTTCCACTGGGCGCTCCTTTGCTTTGAATCTCCTGGCTGCAGTCTGACCTGAGATGCAGTTTTGGCGCCACCTAGTGGCGATTAACTTTATTCCAGGGAGAATCAGCTCCTTCAAACTGGCCCCGGCAGGGAATCCTTTAGAAGCCAGAACTCGAGGACTGGACAACGAGAGTAAGAGAAAAGCTGGGAAACATGACAGGGGCAAAGCCATACATTTATATGCACAATATGGTTAAGGCAATGACCCTGAGAAACATCATCAGGTTTTTGAAACTAGCAGTGAATTGGTAGGATTCTCATCCTGACTAACTGTACATGCTGTGAACCAAGCAACTGCACTGAACATAGCAATGTGTAATAGAAGGGTCATGCTTGGAATGCCTGTCACTCTGGTCTTCTAAATACGTACTTCTTGTCATGACGTAGCAATTATTACCACAGTGTTTCTCAAGTAAAAGTTTGGTTTTTAAAATTTTTTATTTTTTTTAAATAAAGGGTAATAAATGAAAAAAAGACCGAGAAAAAAGTCACAGGACTGTCCTCACACAATGCTATATATGGTTAGATTTCTAAATTTCTGTGTAAAAATATGTGTTTATTTCTATATTTATTTATTTGGAAGAACTCAGGCCCCTGCACTTGTCAGGGATGAGCTTATTGCACTGAGCCACCTCCTTGGCTCCATTCTTATTTTTTATTCATTTATTTTTATTTTGGTAATTTCTTTTAAATTTATTTATTTGTATTTTAACTTGAAGAGTGAAAAATAGAAGCAAAAACAAAAAGAAAAAAATGACATAAACAGGGTCACATACAATGATACATATATTACAGATTTTCAAAACATGGATAGCTAAATATATTTATATATATATATATATATATATATATATACAATAAAACAATCCAACACAGATCAGCAGTCCACAATAGAAGCAGGTTATCTATAGAAGTTGTTGATTTGAGCCATTCGCAGCTCATTATATTAATATGACTTTATATACCTCTATTTTTATACTTTTCTGCTGGATGGTTAAGACAGAGTTAAAGCAACACCTATATAACAAAAATGTAACTTTTGTATCAGATAAGGTCAGTCAGGTACCCTCAGAGTTTATCCTGTAACCCTGTACCGCACTTTGTAGATTCCTTGTCAGTGTCAGCCTTGTGGATGAGTCACGGGCATTGCTTGACCAATTTGCTCTCTGTGAAAGCCTGAGAGAAAGTTTTCTCTCTAAGTGATTCTCCTTAGATACACTCTACATCATCCATCACATTCCTCTGTGGCCTTATAATCTCCCTGATCAGAAAATTTGGGGCACTGATGAGTTATAAGATGTTACATTACAAATTCTCCTATGTCCCGAGTCTTCACTGACCTTGAAAGGCTAGGACCAAAATGTTGGCTGACCTTGCAGTCTTTCTTTTTCTCCAATTTTTGATCTGCAAACTTAGGTTGTTAACCCTCCAGAAGAGAAGTTTATTATTACCCTGCAACATATGGAGTTCAGTTTACCCACACTATTATTCTAAATATCAGACATCATAGGCATAACACGGAGCATGTATTTTCCATCAAGTATTGAGATACTAAACTCTAAGTCCGTACAGAATATGAAGAAGAAAAAAATTTAAAAAAAGGAATGAACACTTACATATATTTACACAGATATTTAGAAATCCATCCATATACAGCATAGTAGCATTGTAGCAGGACTGTCTTGTAACATTTTTTGTCTTATTTTTCATTTACTACCGTTTAAAAAAGGGCAGTGTAGTAATAGCTGGTATTTCATGACAAGAAGTACATATGTAGAAGACCAGAATGGCAGGCATTTGGAGTGTGACCCTTCTGTTACACTTTGTTAAATTCAGTGCAGTTGCTTGGTTCATAGGTATCAGCATATATAGTTAGTCGGGGTGAGAACCCTACCACTTAACTGCTAGTTTCAAAAATCTCCTGATGTTTCTTTCTCAGGATCATTGTCTTACTCATCTAGTGTGTATAAGTGAATGGTCTTGCCCATGTCATGTTTCCCCTTGCCCTCTTCTCATCATCCAATCCTCAAGTTCTCACTTTCCTTTTAATTGTGTTATATATTTCTATTTGCAATTCTTCTTTTGAGTTATACTAGGGAGACGATATAGGTCCTTCCTATCCAGGATCAGGGTATATCCTTCCATTTTCTGAAATTCTTGATGCTATCTTTTTTCAGAGTACTATAATTTTCCATGAAAAGATCTTTAACTTCTTTAGTTAGATGAGTTCCAAGATATTTCATTTTCCGCAGTGCTATTGTAAAAGTTATAGTTTCTATAGTTTCCCTCTCAATGTGTTTGTTATCTGTGTAGAGAAATGCAATTGACTTTTGAGTACTGATTTTATATCTTGCTATGCTACTGAAATTTTGAATCCATTCTAGTAGCTCCTTGGTGGAGTTTTTGGATCTTCCAAGTAAAATATCATGTCATCTGAAAATAGTGATAATTTAACTTCTTCTTACCTATTCTTATTCGATTTATTTCTCCCTCTTGTCTAATGGCTGTTGCTAATGATTCCAGAACTATATTGAATAGGAGGGGTGATAGAGGACATCCTTGTCTGGTGCCTGATCTAAGAGTAAAAGATTTTAGTTTTTCCTCATTTAGAGTTATATTAGCTGTTGGGTTGTTATAGATGGCTTTTATCAAATTGAAGTAGAGGCCTTCTATTCCAGTTTTCTGAAGGATTTTGAACAGGAATGTCATTCCTGTTTTTAAAGTTATTTTTTCTTTATATTCTGTAGGGACTTAAAGTTTAATATATCAATACTTGATGGAAAATACCTGCTCCATGTATGTCTAAGATGTTTGATATTTAGACAGATAGTTAGGGTAAACTGAACTGCATATTTTGCAGGGTAATAATCAGCTTCTCTTCTGGATGGTTAACAACCTAAATTTGCAGATCAAAAATTGGAGAGATGGAAGGACTGCAAGGTCAGCTAACATTTTGGTCCTAGCCCTTCAAGGTCAGTGAAGACTCAGGACATAGGAGTACCTGAATGGTAACATCATGTAACTCAGTTGTGTCCAAATTTTCTGATCAAGGAGATTATGGAGCCACAGAGGAATGTGATCCATGATATAGAGTGTGCCTAAGGAGAGTCACATGGAAAGAAACTTTCTCTCAGGCTTTCACAACGAGCAAATTGGTCAAGCAATGGCCGTGACTCATCCACATGGCTGACACTGACAAAGGATCTACAAAGTGAGGTTCAGGGTTACAGGATAAATCCTGAGGGGACTTGACTGACCTTATCAGATGCAAAAGTTATATTTCTTGTTATATAGGTCTTGCTTTATCTTGGTGTTAACCATCTAGCAGAAAAGCATAAAAACGAGCTATATAAAGTAAAGCCATATTAATATGCTGAGCTGTGAAAGGCTCAAGTCAACAACTTTTGAGGATAACCCACTACTATTGTGGACTGCTGGACTGTGTTGGATTGTTTTGCTGAATGCACACACCTATAGTATTTAGATACCAATGGAACACCCATCTCTGACAGGACTAAACAAAAAAGGGGGATATAAAGGAAGGGCCATTTTATATTTGTATATATACAATAGTTAGGATAGATATACAGCTACTTTCACTTAATTCAATGAGAAGAAAGATTTATACTAATAATGTTTGGATAGGATATACTGTCTGCTTCTTGTATTATGGATAACCACTAAGAAGATAATAATGTACAATGTATTAATTATTGAAACTGGCCTATTGATCAGTTTTGAAACTGTCTCATTGCTGTTTATTTCTCAATAGAATAGAATAAAATAAAATAAAATAAATAAAACCAAAGTTTTTCTTCAAAAAAAAGAAAGAAACCAGGTCATGGGGTCTGAGAGATCTGGGCAGCCCCTGAACATCTCTGTGGCTTTTGGCGGGATGGGTGCTCATGGGTGAGGGCCATTGCAGCACTTGGTCTACAGATGAGGAGAACCTTTCTAGAACACACATCGGTTGTACACAGTTAAAGAGAAAACCTGAATGTGCTTTGCTGAAGTGGTGCCCTTCAGCCCAGCATGGAGGTCCCTGCCCGTGATCGCAGCACTTGGGGAGGCTGAGGAGGGAGCATCACACAACTGAGCCTGGGTAACGTGGTGGCTTGCAGAGACTCTACTTCAAAACAAAAAAAGAGCCAGCGATGCAGCTCAGTGTGAAGGCCCTGGGCTCAATCCCTAATAAATAAATAAATAAATAAATAAATAAATAAATAAATAAATTGCCGAAAAGCCAAGCCCCAAACCAAAAGCAAGTCCAAAACCAAAACCCAGACCACGTAGCTGCGTGTGGCACTCTTTCCATGGAAAGAAAACTATTACAGGAGGAAAACTCAGGAGCACTCTGGTTCGCAGGCGACTGCTGGGTGCACCCACGGCCCAGTGGTGAGTGAGGTATGAAAGGCTACAGCAGCCTGGAGCTGAGGCCTTGGCCTGGGCTCTACCAGGGAACCTGGCCAGTTATTTAACGGTGCCAGCCAGTGCCAAGGGGCTGTGCCGAGCTCCACCCAGGGCTGGGTACAGCCAGAGCTCCACGCTGACTGTGTCTCTGGCACCTTTATTTCCACCATGATTCTCTGCTGCTTCTGTTACCACAGGTGCCTAGCATGCTCACAAGCCCCTGATGGGGTGGTTTTCATCCTAGAGTATGGAGCAGCGCTTTCTTCTCCTTGGGGCCAGAGGCCTCATCAGGCTCGGCCAGGGCAGCCCAGGTTGTGTTGGTCAAGATCTGTCCTTTGTAATAGAAGCAAAGCTTGAGGGGACAGGAAGGAGGGTGGCTTGTGCTCCGTGGGCCGCTTGGGCCAGGCTCAGTGCTGGCACTGAAGGGCCTACGATTTGAATTTCCTGCTGTCACGTGCATAGATGTTAGCAGTTCTGGGTTCAAGGGCGGCACTTTTTCCATGGCCTCTGTGCTGCTTTGTGTCCCTGGCCCAGGCAGACCTGCAAATCAACCTCAAGGCTCAGGGTGGCTTCACACCCCTGTGTGTGGAGGTAGGGCCTCACCACCTAGGAGTGTTGTGACCCTGCCACCTGGCCACACACACGTCTGGTGCCCTCTGGTTTCTGCTGTCCAAAAGAAAGAGGCTTTAGAATATTTGACACCCAGCAAGCATCAGTTGAAGTTGGGTCTGTGGTCCTCATTGACCCAGGTTGTCTCAGGGCACTTGGGGCTTCAGGGTAGAGGGGGACATAATAGAGTCACTTTGTTATATGTTCTTTATGAAAGGCTTCCAAAATTTCTTTTTTTAATGTTTTAATTTTTTGTTAATTTTAATGAGAAAGAAATAGCAATAAGAGTTTCAAAGCAGGTTAGTAGGACAGTTACAATAATTAATACATTGTATATTGTTGTCTTCATAGTAGTTATTCATAGTACAAGATGCAGAGGCAGACATGATATCCTGCCCAAAGAATAGTAGTACAAATCTTTCTTCTCAATGAAAGTTGAGAAGGAATATTTTTATTTCTTTGGAGGCTGGCTCAGACTGTCTTAAGGGTAGATCTGGTAAGGCATGGGGAGCTGGGGATCCAACTGCGGTCCCCTGTGCCTGACTGGGTTTTGCCCCAGCAGGCACTTAAACAACTGAACTACCCTGCAAGCCCCCACATCACTTTTTTTGTTGTGTGAGATACTGGGGATTGAACTCGGAACCCTGTGCTTGCCAGGCAGGCACTTGTCCTACTGAGCTATCTTCCTGGCCATAGGCTTTCAGAATTTTTCTAATGCTATGTAGAAGCCACTTTGGAACATCATCAACGAGCAGCATTAGTAGGCTGACTCCCTGAAGAGAGGGCCATGCTATTTTTGCACTGAGCTACTTTCCCAGCCCTTTTTAAAAAATTCTTTTGAGAAGGTAAACTAAGTCACGAAGGTTGGGCTTGAGCTTGCAGTCCTCATGCCTCAGCCTCCCAGAGTGCTCAGATTATAGGCATGCACAACCACGCCTGGCCCCAAGGTGGCATTCGATTAGATTCTGGGTCTGTATGCCAAAGATTTATGGGATCACAGCCTTGTGCAAGTCTTGGCCTTGGAGGCTTTGCCTGTGTAGTGCATGGCTCGTGGAAGCACACGCTCCACGCTGCGGCCCGGGGAGCCTGAGCTGGTCAGGCTCTGGACCTCAGCAATGAACGTTTGCTGGCGCCTGGCATAGGCCACTCCCAGGGCGAGGCCTCCAGCATGGTGCTTGGTGCCCAGTGAACTCAGAATTAGCTGCCGGCTCCATCTGTCAAGGCAGTTGGATGGAAGCGGGGAGCTGAAGGATGCTGTCCGCACTGCTGAGTGATTTCTTGTTCTCTGTTTCAGGAGCTGTGGGCTCAGGATCTGAACAAAGTCCGGGAGCGGATGACGAAGTTTATCGACGACACCATGCGGGAGACCGCTGAGCCCTTCCTGTTTGTGGATGAAGTGAGTGCCGGGCTCTCGTACTGACAGTGCAGCTCTTCACTCGGGTCCGCGTGCTCTGAGCTTCAGCTTCTGCTCTTGCCTTGGTGGGAGTCGCTGCTAGGGTGGGTTTCTCCAGATCCTAGATTTCCAGCCTGGAAAGCCTTCTCCTTTCCAGAGTTTGGTTATGGAGTCCGCCACTAGTGGGCGCCTGCCACCGGGGCCAGAGGAGCCCTTAGCCAGAAAACCAAGGGTTGGGGGTGGGAGGGGATGGAGGTGGGGGTGGAGGGCGGGAAGGGCTGCGCTGGACCCTGGATGAGCAGTGGGGCAATGGGGCCATGGGAATTGGGGACCCGGGACCCCAGGAGGCTGCTCCCTGGCAGCAAGACGTGGCCCACCCAGGTCGCTCAGGCTTCTCATTCCTCTACAAAGGGACCCGAAGTTGGGGTGGGAAATTCCCAGCCTGGACTCTGTGCTCCGGTCCTTCAGTTGGTGGTGGGCCCCAGTGCGCTGTCACTGTTCAGACCGAATCTTCTGTGTGGGAGGCAGGTGCCTTGCAGGGGCAGGTAGTTCGTGATAATCATTAGGGAAGGAAAGGATTGGCCAGGTCCTTCCAATATGCATCAGTGTGGCCTGTTGTGGTCCAAGCCACCCTGAAATCCTGGGGCCTGCTGGGGCTGAGGTTGCCGCGCTTCCCACATTGGATGGCTGGGACAGGCCTGACAGGAAGCCAGTCATCTACCAGGCTGGATGTGGATCACCAAAACCAAGTTTGATGAACTGGTGCAGGCCATCAGACCATGCCTTCGTCACCTCGGGTCAGCTGGCTGAATTCCAGGTGGCTTAAGGGGAGAGCAGCTAGGGTTGGATGCATGGACAGACATATGTCACCTCCTGGCCTCCCCAAACACCACAGCCCTGGACTCCATCATACCCAGAGTCATTGCCAAGGGCTGGCAAGAGGCTCTCTGGGGTCTGTGAAGTGACACCGGCCTTTAAGCATGGCTGGTAGCACCCAGCAGAATGGGTTCTGGGCTCCCTCTTGCCGAGCTGGAACCCAGCTCTGTCAGTCACCAGTGCTGCTGTGTTCTGAGTGCTTAGCACCATGCCTGGTAGATGGGGAGTGGGAGCTGAGCCCGGGGTGCGTGGGCCTCCAGGGCAGATGCACGAACACGAGCCCACCCGGGCTGTGCTGCAGCTCGGGCGTTTCCTGGTCAGCTGGGCTCTGGGGACAGCGCCTGCTGGACCCCAGTCCCGACCTTGCACCACAGCTTCCCTGTGATCCTGTCCATCGAGAAGCACTGCTTAGCCGGGCATGGTGGCACATGCCTGTAATCCCAGCACTCGGGAGGCTGAGGCAGGAGGATTGTTGTGAGTTCAAGGCCAGCCTGAGCTACAAAGTGAGTTTAAGGCCAGCCTGAACTGCATAGGGAGACCCTGTCTCAAAAAAAAAAAAAAAAAAAGAAGCACTGCAGTGTGGAGCAGCAGCGGCACATGGCCAGGGTGTTCAAGGAGGTGCTGGGCGACCTGCTGCTGACCAGGCCCATGGAGGCCCATAGATGGGAAGTGCACAACATGTAAGCTAATTATTTTAGTACACTTATGGTGTATATTCCTTGAGCTGGGAGGAGGTGTCACAGTGAGACTGTGAAGGTATGAAATGCTTTTTCTGCTTTGCAGGAAGCCTGCTATAATTTGTGACTAGTTGTCACCCCAAAGCCTTATGCAGTTATGAGGTAAACTTCTAGGGTTTGTGATTTTTTTTTTTTTTCCACTGGGGATTAAACTCAGGACCTTGTGCTTGCCAGACAGGCACTTATGCCTCTGAGCTATTTCCCTAGTCCTAGAATTTGTGATTAATTCATGATCCAGTGCGGGGACTGTGAATATGAGTGCTACATCCAGCCTGGGGCAGACAGCCTGAAAGCAACATAAGGGAGATAGACTTACTCTCCATTGTCGCTGTTGCTGATACTTCTTTTTGCTCTTGCTGTTTTCTACCACTGTGAACCGCTGCCCTCTGCCATGGGGCACCCTGCCTTGGAGCCTGCTGAGCATGGACGGAAACCTCCGCAAACTGTGAGCTAAATAGACTTTTTCTTCCTTAATTTTCGTTGTTAGGTGTTTTATCCCTGCAATGAGAGAACGTAACGAAGACAAAGCCTTTAAGTGGCTTCCAAAGGCTTCTGCATTCTCACCGTGTAGCTGACTCTGCCAGATGTCTAAGAGCTGAAGGGCTGTTGTTAACAGACTATGAAACTGCTGCTCAGGTGTGCCAACATTCTGTAACTGTAATAAAATACCTGAGGCCATTGACTTATGCAGGGAGGACTTTCACCAGGATCATGGTGTTGGAGGATCCAGGCTGTGACTGATGGGCCCCCTTGTTTGGAGCTTTATATCATAGTGGAGCAAAACCACTAACATCACTCCACTAGGAAGGCATTCCTGACAGCCCCACGTCCTCTTGAGGCTATTGCCCTGGGGACCAAGTCTGACATGCAGGCTCCTGGGGCAGTCAGCACCCGCCTGTGGCTGACTTCTCTCTGAGTTTTCTCTGGTGCCCAGGGGACAGGTGTTTGTGTTGATCCCATGCAGACGACTGGGGTCTGTTCCCAGCTGGAGGAGCTCTTCCGGTTAAAAGGGGCCAGGAATAATCATGCACCTAGGGGCCTCAGTCCCCTAATCAGATATGCTTTAATATTTTTGCAGCAAATTGGATGAATATTCATATTACGCTAAGAAAGATATAAGCAGAAATGCTCAATTCAGCTTCAGTGGCCAACTGAGTGTTGGTGCAGAACTTCCTGACAGCGCTTTAACCCCCTTGCTTGGAGCCTTATATCACCGTGGAACAAAACTACTAACATAGCTCCACTAGGAAGGTATTCCTGACAGCTTCACTTTCTTAGGAGATGTGTGTGGAGGGTGTCACCACTTCTTTAAAATAGTACAGGGACGGGGCTGGGGAGATGGCTCAGTGGAATAAGCGCTTCCCTGGCAAGTGCAAGGGCCTGAGTTCAATCCCCGGTTCTGCAAAAAAAAAAAAAAAAAAAAGGGACAATGTAAATACATTTCTCTATTTCTCTCTCTCTCTCTCTGTACACACACACACAGACACACACACACACACACACACACACACACACACACGCCATATACTTTCACACTCCAGCAAGAATATGTGCCCATCGGCCCACCTGCAGCATCCAGGCTCTGCACTTTGCACCTTCCCATGGCTGCTGCCCTCCCTCTGCCCGGCTCCCCTAGCTGTTTGTCTTCTGTCTTCTCCACAAGACCCTGAGCCCCAGGAGGCAGGGACTTCGCTTTTCTCCTGTGGAGTGGCAGTGCCAGCGCAGGGCCCAGCAGACAGTGAGTGTTCAGGGGGTGCACAGGGGCCTGGGAAGGGAGCAGGCTGGGTAGGGGCTCACACCTTCTGAGCCTTGGGTCCTTCCCTTAATGACTGTGAACTCCGCAGCAGGTCCTGGGCTCTCACAGTGGACCCGGAGGAACGTGAACAGCTGGGGTCCACTTGCTTACAGGAAATCACTGGCCCTCCACACCCCAGAACTTCTTGCAAATGAACTCAGAGGTGTCTGAGCTGCTGCTTGTCTTCGTCGTCGTCGTCGTCGTCGACTTCGTTGTCGTCTTCTCCTTCATCTTCTTTTTCTTCTTCCTCTTCTCTTCTCCTTCTCATTCTCCTCCTTCTCCTCTTCTCCTTCTCCTTCTTCTTCCTCTCTTCCTCCTCCTTCTCCTGTTTTTTTGGTGCCAGGGATTGAACTTAGGACCCTGAGCTTGCCAGGCAGGCACTTCTTCTACTGAGCTATCTCCCTGGCCCATATAGCCCCCTTCTTGGCAACACATACAGAGTCATGGGGAAGGCAATTATATTGAAAAACAATGATTAAGATGAAATAAAATTGGAATATGCTAATCACCATGCTTCCTCATTAACATCTTAAATAAGATGCAGAGGCAGATCTAATGACCTCTGTAATTCCCAAGTCCTGATGAGCACAGTGTTATTTTGAGATATCTGCAACAACTGTAAATGCGATATGAAAATACCCTGCCTCTGCTGACAAGGCCTGCATGGCTTGCTGCAGACATTTGTAATGGAAGGAAATGTTAAGTTTTACATGCAGCGTGGTGGAGATGAGATGCAAGCTTTTTCCCATGCAGTGCACATCCCTGCTCATCAAATTCTAACCATAGGTTCTCGGAGGCCTGTGGGATCCCAGCTGAGAGCCCTGCCTTGGGAGATGGCACAGAAGGACATGAGGACCCCAGGGCCTGAATCGCCTATGGGCCAGAGCTCAATGGTCCCAGAACATTTGCCTTCCTCTGAGAAAGAAATAAACTCGCTCCTCCTATAAACCACTGCATATCTGGTCTCTTTGTCCTGAAAATACCAATTCCCCATAGTTCTCTTGGTTTCCCGAGCCCTGATATGATCGGGTGTCTCCCTCACTGCACGGGAAACGGGCCTTTGTGTATTGCGTGTGTGTGTTGGTGAGGCTCTTGCGTATCTGCACACAGACCAGGTCCTGCTCCTTCTCTGTGGAGCTGGGGTCCAGAGAGCCACCCACTGCACTGATTAGCAAGCACCTGAGCTGTTGCCCCAATGGGACATGCAGGGTTAGGGACTTTTGAGCCTCTGGTCACAGGGCTCTTGTCAGCCAGTCAGCACACATCCTTGTGTGGCCTGTGCTTCTGTGGAAAGGCAGCTTACTTAGTGGATCAGCTAAGGATGACGAGGCAGCCCATGCTGCAACTTAGGCATGAAGGAAGCTGCCTCCAGTGGTGCGGCAGGGCTTCCCCTCCCGACGCAGGATGGTACCTCCTCACTGCATGCAGAGCTATTTTAAAAGGTTAAATCACCAGCAAAAGTACAAAGATACAAACAACACAGGAGAGTGATGTCACAGAGGATACTCATTTGCTGTACCAGAACTGAAGAAAGGCAAAGTGTCACCCTGTTCAACATCTGTGGGCCTGGTGCACCTTGGGTGACTCTAGTATCTGCTTTGTACACATCTGTGGGTGGCTTCCAAAGTGCTCTGCAATTTGATTTGGAGTTGGAGATAAATTTCAGTGAGTAGGGCTATTCACAAATACAGAATCCACCAATCAGAACTGAGTGTGTTTATGTGTGTGTGATGACTGGAACACACATGTGGGTATATATTTCTATATCATTTGCACCTCACTTAAGATACTTGCATATACACTTCTGTGCGTATCAGTACACATACAACTTGCTAAGTTGCTCAGGCTCCTTCCTGCTCCATTCCCGGGCTGCCATGTGCCTCCTGAGCACTCACTGTCTGCTGGGTGCTGCCCTGGCCCAGCCCCTCCACAGGAGAAAAGTGAAGTCCCTGCCTCCTGGGGCTCAGGATCTTGTGGAGAAGACAGAAGACAAACAGCTAACCCAGGGCCAGGCTGCAGGGCAGCCGGGGCAGGAAGGTGTGCTCAGCTGCCCAATGGAGGAGGGAGAGCTGCACTGAGGAGACCCAGGGCAGGGCCAGTGCAGGGTCTGGGGAGCCGGGCAGAGGGAGGGCAGCAGCCATGGGAAGGTGTGGAGCGCAAAGCCTGGAGGATGCTGTGGACCGGCCGATGGGCACGTGTTCTTGCTGGCTTAAAGACCTTGAAAGTTGGTTTCAAGAGAGGCCATGTGCATTTTTTTCTCAGCATAAGAAGCTGGGCCCCCGAGGTGACGTGGATGTGAACATGGAGGACAAGAAAGACGAGCACAAGCAGCAGGGGGAACTGCACATGTGGGACTCCATCGACCAGGTGGGCCGGCTCTCCTCCCACGCCTGCTGGGGTACAGACCTCCTGGCCCCTGAGACCCTGAGACCCTGCCACAGGCCCTGAGAGCCCCTGGCACAGCTGCGGAGCCCAGGGGATCCATGTTCATCACTGACCTTTCTCTTCTGCATTCTTAATGTTTTACTTTGAAATAGCTTCATATGCACCGTAACAGGCACTCGTACCCACACAGCGGTACAGAAGATTCCATGCATGTGCCCCCTCGCTTCCCCAAGAAAGCATCCTATGTAACCATGGTGGGATCCCCATCCTCAGGAGACTATCGGTGGTGCGGTCCCCTGAGCCAGTTCAAGACCTTGTTGCTGTGGTACCACTCTGCTGACATTGTTTCTTGGGTCTAGCATGCTATGTGCATTTAGCTGTCCCAGCTCGCTCGTGACGACCAGTCTGGTTGAGCTCCACAGAAATCTTAGCTTCTGAGGCGAGAAAGGCTTGCCACTCACTTCTGCCTTCTCCTGCCCCTTAGCCCAACATATTAATCTAGCTGAGTATATTTTGATATGTCTCTCCTGGGTTAAAAATAGAAAAAGAAAATATATGCAAGATGGTTAACATTTAAGTAAATAATTAGGTCATAATTAAATGTTTCAGAAAGACTGAACTGACTGCCTGGAAAATCCAGAAGGCCTTAAAAACACAGATGAAATGCAAAAATAGGAGAGTGCCCCAGAGAACCCCAGTCTCCCCAAATGGCCACAGTGGATGTTAGGAATTAAGTTGTGTTGCTTCTAGCTACTGATGCCGTGAGTCCTGAAATGACACAAGAAGCCAGCAATGAAATGTTTTTGAAAAGAAATGTTTCAAAGAGGAACAAATTCATGGAATCACTCATGAAGTCATGAAGCTGGAGCAGGGAGTCCCCAGTGCATGTTGGAGTTATGTACTGTGGGTCCCCTGCCTGAGTTGGTGTGGCTGACTTTGGGGGAGGCTAATGCCAGCTTTGTTCTCTAGAAGTGGACTCATCACTATTGCACTATTACGGATGCCAAGCTGTCCTTCAGCAATGACATTGAGCAGGCTGTGGAGGAGGAATTGTCCCAGGTAGGAGACTGGGTGCTCCTGCCTCGTTGAGCTGGGCCTGTCCTGAATGGGGACTTCCTATATGGCTTCTGTTCTGAGGCTGGCTGGTGTGGGAATCAGCCCTAACAGCTGCCTCTTTGTGTACCAGGGCCTGGCTAGCCTTTCTCTGATTGGCTGCCTGCTCCTGCTGCTCACCAGAGCCTTAAAGCCTCCAGGAGGCTCTGGGCCAGCCTCTTGTCACTATCAGCCTCACTGGCCTCTCTCCTTCCTTCCTTCCTTCCTTCCTTCCTTCCTTCCTTCCTTCCTTCCTTCCTTCCTTCCTTCCTTCCTTCCTTCCTTCCTTCCTTCTTCTCCACTGTGGCTTTGTAGTCACAGTCCCGCAGTCTCAGGCTTTCATGTTTAGAGTTTAGCATTAGCCCTGGGCTATACTTCTGCTTTTCTGAGCCACTTCCTGTTTGAAGGAGAATAAAGAAAAGAAAAGAGTGGCAAAAGTGAATATCAAGTCAGTCTTTGTAGAAGGTCAAAACATTGTGGAAATGAAAAATGATTTTTACACAATGATTTGTATTTTGAAAGAAGCTAAATGATTCATAGCAACTCTGGCTGCACCACAAGCTTAGTGCTCCTGCCCAGGCCAGATTCTTAGCTAAAATATGCTCTTTTGCATCTTTGGAAATAACTAAAAACAGTAACCATAAATGCCACCTCAATTTTCTCAGAGATGGGCGCAGGTCCCCTCGGAGGTGGCCTGCGAAGACTGAGGACGAGTGTATTTACTCTGTGCTCTGTCCAGGCCCATCTGGTCTCCAGGCTTCTTTTCAGACACCACCATCTCTGGATGTGGTCATGGCCGGGCAGTCCTCAGTGTGACTCCTGTGGCTGTTTCCAGGGCCACATTCTAGTTGTCCCTGGAGCCCACGGGTCTGTCCCTGCGGTGGCTCCTGACTGCCTTGAGGGCACTCACCTGGCTCTCTTCCTGCCCGGGTGCAGGTGGTACTATGATGGGCTGAGCCACGGGGAGGCGGAGGACATGCTGATGAGGATTCCTCGAGATGGAGCCTTTCTCATCCGGAAGCGCGAAAGGAAGCAGGACGGGATGGAGGACTCCTACGCCATCACCTTCAGGTAGGCACCGGGCCATGCACTTGCCAGAGCAGTGTGGGAAGGACAAGTGTGAGCTTGGGGGCGGGGCTTTGGGTGTCAGCAGTGTGATAACAGCAGTGGGGGCCAAAGCAGCCCGCTCTGGTACATTCCAGCCACACACACAGTAGTGCTCAGTGCCAGCGCCTATCACTTCATCAGCTCTGTGGCACTGGCACTGTCTGCGCTTCTCCAAGGTGGAAACTGAGGCACAGTGGGGAGGAACAGTTTGCAGAAGCACACAGCAAAGGCTGGGTGTGAGCCTGTTTGATTCTTAGTCCATGAACTTCTTTTTGGATTGGATGAGTTTCCTGAATGCAAAGACTGTTGGATTTCATCTCTGATGTGCCTGTCAGTCTGTGTCTTTTTATGGGGGGAGTTGAGGCCTTTTACATGGGGAGTTGTAACTGAGTATTCATGTATTCCTGTCATTGTGTTCTTTTTCTGTTGATGACTTCTTTATTTTTCCTTAAAAAAAAAAAAACCAAAAAAAAACCACAAAAAAAAAACTACTTGCCTTACTTGGTACATTCACTCCCTGATTTCCTGTCTGTTTTTGGCTCCACAGACTTCTACTGAGTATTTTTTCTTTTTTTGAGTGCTGGTTTGCTGTTCTCGTATCTTTTTAAGTTGATCTTTGTCATGAAATGTCTCTATTTCTCCATGAATCTTGATAATTTTGCAGGATATGTATTTTAGTTTGGGCTGGAAGTTGCTTGGATTTAGAGCTTGAAATATATTGTGAAGCACTGGCTTTCATTCTGACCATCGGAGGAGGAGACCTGGTGTGGCTACTGTGCCTTACTTACTTTTTATCAGAGGGATTCACTCATTTATTGAAAAGGGATTTGTTGGGTGCTAGGAAGTGTTTGGGAAACTGGGAATTCTGGGGAACAAAGTCTGCCCTTGGCAAATTTAGGTCCCAGAGAGGGAAAGGGAGAGAGAGAGACAGAGAGAGAGAGAGAGAGAGAGAGAGAGAGAGAGAGAGAGAGAGAGAGAGAGAGAGAGAGAGAACCAGCTAGCTCATGGTGACATATAGGTGGGGAGTATTCAGGCAGCAAGGATTCCAGTGGAGCAAGCAAGACTGGGTGGTGTGACATAAGGGGACACCACCGCAGATTGGGGTTCTTAGAGAAGGCCACTGTTAGAGAATGGAAAGGTCACTGAAGTCTGAACACAGAGAATGGGTCTTGGGGAGTGAGGAGGGAGATGTGGCTGGCTGTGGAGGGAGTGGACTGCTGTGGCCCAGGGAGGGAGTGTGGGTGGGAGAGAGGGCCCAGCAGTGGGATGCTGGTGCCTGTGTGAGCAGTTCTCTGGGGAGGGGCCCTGGTGGGTGGCACTTACCAGTTCCTGGTGTGCTGCCTTCTGGGGTGTCCTGATGAAGCTACTGTGTGCTATCCAGAAGTGTGGACTCTGCGGGGCAGAAACACAGTGGGCTCTTTCGAGCTACAGGGTCCCTCCAGCAAGCAGCAGGAGCCTTGGCTTTGTGCTTTCCTAGAGGAACATAGTGTCAGCACACAGTAGGCCAGCATTGGGGCCTTGCTGGTCGGGAGTAGTTTCCCTCTAGGGAGACTTCTGTAACCATAGCTTTTGGCCATCCACGTGTGAGCCACAGTAAATTCCCGAGGTTCAGCCCTCTAACCAAAGGACCAGGAACCAGAAGGAAGCCTGCAGCCACGCTGGGCACAAGGGCTGCTCCATTTACTTCTCTGTGTTCTCTTTTCACTGAAGAGACACAAACTCTGTGATGCATGTGGGCAGGATGTATGTGGAGCCCAGTGAGAGCCAGGCGTCCCTGGCACAATCCCCATCTTTCACCTCACTAGGCGAACGCTGATTCCCCACAGCAGTCGTAACAGGGCAAGAGAACATTCTGGATAACTAGGTCCAAACTAATTTTTTTTTTTGAAAGAAGAAATGATGATTGGCAATTACAGCAAATATAGTTTCAGGGAAAAGGTTAATAGAATTCCATCGAAATGCAGCTGTGCTTTGCTAAAATTCTGCGGTTTGATGAACCACCTTTGAGCCAAATGGCTTCCAATTAAAAGTCTTCCAAATGTTTTTTGTTTGCTGACTGAGCCTGCAGTGTTTATAAATTCCGTCTGGTTCATGGACCTCCTTACGATGCAAATGCTATCTCAGATTCCCATCCTGCCTCTGTCTTGAGTCTCACGCAGGTAGGGATGGATTTTGCTTAGCTCCCGGCTCCTCCTTGCTCCAGTTCTGTCTTGCATTCAGTCTGAGCCGGTGGCGCCAGGGGAGGGAGAAGCATCGCACATTTTCTGTCCAGCCTGTGATTAGTGTGCAGCACTTCCTTAGCAAGGGGCCCAGCTCGTGGGCTCTGCTGAAACACAGAGACAGTGTTTTTAAATTCAAAATCCACAGCCAATGCAATCTTCAGCAAGAAATGCATCCTTGACGAGCTGCATTTGAAGGGCATTTGCTAGCAGCAAAAGCTTCTTTGCAAAGTGAGGAATGTGTGGGTAATAAGCAAGGTCGCCTCTCCTCCCCAGGCAGTGGTTTTGCACACTTATCTGGGGCCCTCGAGAGGAACATCAGGCAGGCAGGGTGTCTTTCTCCTTGGTGGGGGTGGTGTAGCGTCAGCTTATTCTGAGCAGTCATGACTCTTTCATTGCAATTTCATAGACCAGGGCTGCCAACCCAGATGTCCCTGAAGGTCAGGCAGATAACAAGGGTGAGTGGAGCTGCCCAGGTCAGAGAGACATTCCTCAGTCTCAATTCCACTACAAAAGCAACAACAGTGAAAGTTTGGTGACAAGTGCAGCTGGCACTGGCCATAGGTCTGGTGATGGTAGGGGTCCCGGGGACCATGGTAGATGTCCTGGGCTGGCATAGTTTTGGGGAGGGCTGGGCAAGCTGGAGGGCTGGCTGTTTTAGGTGGAATCTCCCAACATGAAAGCTGTGGCCCCTAAAGTTTCCTGTCAGAGAGCATCCAGCCAAGCTGCCAGGCCAGGACGAGGGCCTCAAACTAAAGTTAGTACTGTGATTTTGAAAACTGAAGTAACATCTTAAAAAGCACACTGAGAAAAGGAAAAGGATCAGCTATGACCTTGCCACCCCTGTGGGGCAGGTGGCATGTTTCAGAGTCTCCCTTTTCTACTCTCCTTGTGCCCCAATGCCTGCCAGTTTTATTCAACTCTTGCTTGTTGCTCCATCCCTGTGTTCTTCCCCACCAGGAATCCTCATGGCTGTTTTGTCCAGCCTGGTAGGCCAGGGGATTCAGATGAAGGGTGCAGATAGGTTTGGAACATGGCTTTTTTTTTTTTTTTTTTTTTTTTTTTTTTTTTGTGGAACCGGGGATTGAAGTCAGACCCTTGGGCTTGCCAGGGAAGCGCTTATTCCACTGAGCCATCTCCCCAGCACCTGGAATGTGGCTTTAATGAGAAGAACATTCCAGACACCCTGCCAGCTTAGCTATTTCCCTTCTGGGGACCATGTGAGTCATTCCTAGGTTTGCTCTTCTAGTTAATACTAAAACGAACTTCTTCATGTGCAAGATGCTGGGGGTATTTTGCACTTTTTTCCTCCCAAGTCTTAGAACTGGGAGGAGCAGAATGGGGTACAGTACTGTGTGCTGATCACATGCTGCTGGGTGCTAAGCTCTCAGTAGCTCGGCTCCTGAGTCCTCCTCCAGCTCCACCAGGCAGGTGCTGTTTTGGTGCCCAGGGTTCAGATGAAGAGATTGGGGTATGGGAGGCCAAATCACTGCTCAGGAGAGCTGTAGGTTGGAGCTGGCATCTGGATGGAGGTTGCTTCCTCCCTGTTGGAGAAGCAGTTGTGAGGATTACAGGAGACAATGTGGGTAAAGAGGAAATGCTTTGATGAGAACTTAAGGAATCCATGTCCCTGTCCCTTTTGTCATTATGCACACTACTTCATTTAGTAGTCTGCAATCCTGGGAAATAAGTAAGATTTTAATTCCCATTTCACAGGTGGGGAAGCTGAGGGTCAGAGAACCTCCAGCTTACATGTCCAGGAAGGCGTAATGTGACCTCCACCCTGCTGCCTGTCTCTGAGGAGCTGGCTTCTCATTCCCTCTTTGCATTTCTTTCGGGTGGGCAGAGAAGGAAGCTGCTGATCTTCACAATTTGCTGACCTCTGAGGTGTCCGTGAACATTTCTACACACCATGTAGGTGTGTATTTAGGCATGTTTAACGCTTGCTTGGTGGCAGGCAGATACGTCGAAGAAAAGCTGTACCTGAGGCACGTTCTCTCTCTCCCTGCCCACGAAGAGCCCACCTGTAGTGCATGTCACAGAGGAGCTCTTAGGCTGCTCCTGCAGAATGCAGGATTCTGCAGAAGGGAATCTGGGTCCCCACAGGACCGGATATGGAGCTGCCCTTGAACCTCGGGCGGAGCTGAGGACGTCAGCCGCTGAGGACTGCCAAAGTGGTGTTGAAGGGCCATGTCGGGCCACTCCCAGCCAGTTAGCACCTACTGTGCATTAGGCCTTGGCGCCTTTGCTATGCCAGCTCATTACCAGCAGATGGCGCTGAAACAACAACGTCGGCCACCTCCAGCTCCTAAAAGACAAGAAGATGGCCCCAGCAGATGCAGCTAGCTAGCTTCCAGGCCTCTGCCCTGCCTGACCTGCTCCTCCCTTTTTCCTTGAAAGCCTCAGAGAACCGTGAAAGCTCTGTATGACTACAAAGCCAAACGCAGTGATGAGCTGAGCTTCTGCCGCGGCGCCCTCATACACAATGTCTCCAAGGAGGTTGGTAAGGATCCCCAGGGGCTGGTGGCCTTGATGTCCCTCTCTCCTCTGGTGGTGACACATGCTGACTCCACTCTGACACCCCTTTCTCTGACATGCTGGGCTAGTGTTGCCTGTCATGCTGAGTGCCTGGGAAGGTGGCCCTGTCTATCCTCCATGAGCGAGAGCGGGTAAACCATCGACGGTGATCATACGTGGGCCACGCCAGTCTGCAACTGCAGCAGCAGCCACTGTTTGTGGAGGGCCACTGAGCCCTGAGCACTCTGCGAACGGCTGTCATACATCATCTAACCAGTCCTGTGGCACTGAGACTGCGACTGTCCCCACTTCACAGATGTGGTCACTGGGGCTTTCCAGGGTCACACAGCTACCAGCTCCTCCCACAGGATGGGCCTGCATGTTACCTTAGATTCAGATTCCTATACTGTTGCTTAGTCCTGTGCTCTGGTCCACGGTCCCATCCTACACAGATGCAAGTGCAGTTTTAGGGTACAGGTCCCTGGGAAGTGGCTCTGTGTCTGAGAGCAGTGAAAATGTGACCTTGGCCATGACTCTGGGCAGAGGTCCAGACACCCACAGGATCAACATGTCTTTCTTCCAGAGTCACTGGACCTGACCTAGAAATCTCAAACACATGAAGACACTTTAGGTCCAAACCATAACAGTGCTATTGGTGGCTATGTTTTGTGGAAAAGGAAAATGAAGCATGAGAAGTGTAGTAACTTCTCCAGGGCCACACAGTAGGCTGAGATTTGAACCCAGACCTCTGACCCCAGACCCACAATGACCACATTCATGTGGGAGGCCCTTCCCCATGCTCCTGCAGGGGTCCTCCAAGGGGATTCTGAGCTTGTTTTAAAGTCAGGGGAACCTTCTCATCCAAAGCTGTTCTTCCCTGCATCCCAGAATCCAAGCAGGTCAAGGCACATCTCTCTATTGCAGTTGGAGCAGGGACTTGGGGTTGCCCCATGTGGCCTCTGGTGACATTTGTGTTCCTGCTGGGCCCGTGGCACTCCGTGTTGGGCCTCCAGCCATGTGCCAGCAATGGTCTCGTCAGTTCACTTCTCCCAATTCAGAGATTTGGCTTAGACAAGGTTGCCTTCCTCTGCTTGGCTGGCCCAGCTGGTCTCCATGCTGTCACTGTCCCCTCATGGCGCTTGTGCAACAAGTCCCAGTCCCACAGCTATCCTGTGTGCAGGAGACAGCCTCTGCCCTCCAGTGCCTCAGATGTGCAGCTCCCAAGTTCCTCAGGCTTTTGTCTCAGGATTGACTAAGTGTAAGTTGTCTTGGCAAGGGACTATGGGTAAGCAGCCGGCCCCATCATGCTCGTTCTGGTGGAGACAGCGCCACCTGGTGGGCTTCCTGTATCAGACTATTGCAAACTTCCATAGTCAAGGACAAAATAATTTTGTCTAAACCAAGACTCCTTTGAGAGGGGCAGAAATGCTGTGATTGCAAAGGGTCCCCTAAACACAGCCGGCCTTTGCCAGAGGTTGGTCTGGAGAAATGAGAGTGAAAGGGGTGACAGCGACATCACTGGGTGAGTGCGCTAATCGTCAGTCCTCACTCAGCCTCTTCCAGTGAAGCTTCTGCTGTGAGGTGACCAGGAAGGTCGCGGGAGTGGGAGCCAGAATGTGGCTCTATGTCGGCTCCTAGGCAGGTGCCAACAGCAGCCTGGTAGGTTTTGCCTTTATCTTTAAAAAATGTTATAATACAAAAATTTAAAAGAAATTAAAAAAATTTTTTTTTTCTAAATGGCCAGGGAGATAACAGCATAAGTGCCTGCCTAGCAAACACGAAGTGCTGAGCTTGATCCCTGATATATACATATAAACAAAAGAACTAAATAAAAAACGTTTCATTATGTACACTAACTATACTAGATATCTTATACTAGCCCCAGAGAATTCCTTTTTATTCATTAAAAAAGACGATACGCTGTGGAAGGTGGGAAGGTGGGGCTGTTGTGACAGTCCAGGACCAGGACGCCTGCAAAAGCAGAGCGGAGATCCCAGTCTGTCGGGTGTATTGGTATCCCGTAGGTGCCAGCAGCCCGTCGGCTGCCCGCTGGGCACCAGTGAGAGAAATGCCAAGTGGCCGAGTGACCAGGGGACATATACATGCCTGAGTCACTCAGCCAGGTAGCACCCTCCTTCCTCACAGTGCTCCCAGTGTGAGATACAGCTGCCCGCGGCCGCCTGGACACAAGCAGACTGTGGGTCTCAGCTGCGCCTGCCCCCACTCTGGGCAGACTGCTTCCCCCTTGTATACTGCCCGGCTCCGCCTCCTGAGCTCTCTACATACAAACACACCTGTGCCCAAGCCGCAGGGTGGCTCCCCAGCCTCCCGGGTCCTTGCTCTGCCAGCCTAGTCCAGCTCAACACAGCACAGCTCCATCCCAGGGTCCCCCACTCATACCTGGTATTCACTGCACACTGTCCTCTGCCTTTTGCAGGCTGCCGGGCCCCCTGCCTGCCTGGCTTCCTCCTGGTGACTGCTAAGGCTCTGCGCTCATTCCTCCTCCAGGAAGTCTTCCCCAACTGCTCTCTCTCCCCTCTCTCCCACCCAGGTGGAAAGGAGACTATGGCACCGAATGTAGCAGTAGTTCCAGTCCAACTACGTGGAGGACAGCTCCACAGTGGAGGGGGAGAAGCTGGAGAAGCAGGTGAGTCCCCCTTCTGGGGACCTCGAAAGGACCTGAGGGTGCTGTTTGGGGTGCACTGAGGCAGTGGAGGGGGTGAATTTTATCACTTCCCGCTGTGGCCTCTGCAGCTTTTCAGAACAGACAGTAAGTGGACATGGGGATTGTCCCCAAGTTGTGGGTGAAGGTCGCTGTGACAAGCCAGTTGGGTTTTAATCAGACTCTTCCAGGCTAGAAGGCTCCAAATCCTTGGGAGAATTCCCATGAGAGAAGTCTGGCCAAATGGGGATTTGCCCTCTGTTCAAATAAGCTTGCAAATTTGTTTGCAAGGGTTTGGATGGCTAGACGCTCAGAACGTGCCTGGTGTCAGCAAGCAAGGTGTCTTGCTGGAAGGTGACACTAGGCCTCGTGGGGACTCTATAACCAGGTTTCTGTCTTCATCTACCACAATGTTCAGCAGGCAATCAGCTCTACACCAGGGACGACTGTAACAAAGACTCTGGGTCCCTCCAGAGGCCAAGTCTCCATTTCCCAAAGGAAGTGGCTAATCTGGGAGGGCTTCCAAGAGGAAGGGGTGCTGCAGCCTTAGAAGCCAAGCTGGAGATTACTAGCAGGGGACTGGCAGAGGGGGCACAGGTGGGAGGTGCAGGCTAGGTGAAGGTGTGGAGGGAGGGCTACAGCCCTGCTCAGCCACGTCTGTCCCCAGTGTCCTCACCTGCATGTCAGCATCAGGCAGGCAGTGTGGGCGTGCCGGCAGGGGGTGGGGCACGCTTCTGCCAGCTCTCCTGGACTGTCATCCTCTCCACCTCAGCTGGAAAGGCTGCCAGACTGGGAGAGCCTAAGAACAGGATGGCAGGCATCGCCGCTGCTGCACGGGAGAGGGGGAGCCACCGAAGTGCTCGAGCTGGGGCGTCCAGGCCACAGTCTTGCTTTATGGTTATTCAGCTACAGGGCGTGTTTTGAGACCTGTCCTGGACAAGCCATGCTTTTACAGATCAGAAACGAAAGACCACCTGCTCACCACTCTGTCCCCATCTTCTCCAGGTGTCATTAGTTAGTTTTTTCTCTAAGGATGTAGCCTGAGGAAAATGCATTTGAACAGCTCCTCAGGCACTGTCTTCGCTCAGCAGTACCTTAGCAAAGGAATGGACTGCCTTTTTAGGACTCCATGAGTAATGTCTTGTTTCTCCACAGATTATTGAAGATAACCCCCTAGAGTCTTCTGCAGAGGAATATTGGACCTCAACATGTATAATGTCAGTACGTGCACCACAGTCTGAGGCACTGAGCCCCAGGGCTGTTCAAGGAGCCACCTGCGTGGAGGGGCCATGTGGCCCTGCCCATCCTGGACTCTGAAGTGGCTCCACCTGAGGGTTCTAGGCCAGGGTGGAGGAGGAGGATATTAGTCTGCAGCTGAGCCCTAGACTACCGTGTGCAGCAGCAGCATTCCTGTCATTCCACAGATTCCCCTCTGTTTCCCAGTCTTTTAGAAAAGCCAAGATGGTGGGTGGGGGCCGGTGGTCCCGGAGTCCAGTGTCTCAGCTCCTCCACCCAGCTCTGCACTCAGTCACTATCAGGCTGTGCACTGGTCCCTTCTCTGTGAGCCTCATCTTCCCAGCCTGATGGGCTGTGGGTGAGGGCAGGTGCAGCTGTGCCTGTAGCACAGGCCACGTGAGGGTACGGGCTGTGACTGCGGGAGGCTGAGGAAGGGATGGGGCAGTCCCCAGGGGAGTGTCCTCTCTGAGCTGGGGCTTGCTCTCCTGAGACCCCCTGGGAGCCCTGTACCTGGATCCTCAGGGCTCAGTCCGGAAGCGCTGAGGACCTCCTGCTGCCACTGCGCGTGCTTTCCCTTCTACCTTTGTTGGCTGTTCTGCTTTGTTCCTGTAGAGCAATCCTTCAGGTTAAGTAGAAAAAGGACTTTTTCTTTTTTTCTGATTAATACATGGGACAACCTAAGCTCAAAAGTGGCTATGGCCAGGGCCTGGGGTCTCTACTAAGTCCCCAGATGAGCCTTCTCCTATATTTGCAGAGGAGAGGCAGGTGGCCTGGTTGCAGCCATTGACAGGTTTGATTTCCGCTCAGCTTTGCCACTATGCATGGTGTCACCTCCCAGGTGTTCCTTTTTCTCACTGTACCTCCCTTTGTCTATTGTAAAACAGACATGAAAAGATGAGTTACCAGCAAGCAGATGTAAGGACCAGGTGAGCTGCAGCCTGCAGCTGGCTCAGAGCATGGGCAGCACTGCAGGCCGTGGAAAGCTCGCCTGCTGATGTCACCAGGAAGACGTCTTTCCTCTGTAAGCTCAGTGAAGCTGTTCTCACTGGACCGCTTCCTCTGAGCATAGGGAGCCCACGTCCTCCTCCTGGCTCCGTGCTGATGCTGTTACTGGTGTGTCTCAGCACATGGCTGTCACTCCACACTCTGCCTGTGTGGCTTTCTCCCATGTCTGCACCTCCAGTGTCCCTCTCCTCTTTCTTATGAGGACGTCAGTCCCTGGATTTAGGGTTTACTCAGAACCCAGCATGTCTCATCTCAAGATCTCCAGGCACATCTGCAAAGCCCTATTTCTAAATAAGGTCACAGTCACCAGGACTGAGGACTTGATTTATCTTCAAATAGTCACACGTGTGAGGTCAGACCCTGCCCAGTGGAACAGGGACCTCCCGTGTGGTGCCAGCCATAACCAGTGATGGGGCCCTAGGTCGGCTCAGTAGAGAGATGGCTACATTTATTGCCTTCTGCTAGGCTGACTGGGATATTCTTATCCTTTCCCAAAGTGAAAGCTCCACAGGGGAAAGACCAGAAGAATTTCGTGTTCATCCTGGATCCTAAGAAGCAGGGCGACCCTCCAGTGGAGTTCGCCATCGACAGAGTGGAGGAGCTCTTTGAGTGGTTCCACAGTATCCGGGAGATCACCTGGAAGATAGACACCAAGGTGAGCTTCTGTTCACCTGGGTACAGGTGAGCCTCAGGCTCTTCTGGGGCTGTTCAATGTTCTGGAGAAGCATGTGCTGTCTTTTCCGATATGGATTCAGTGGTTTTTATATCTTCAGAGGCTCTCAGGACCTCATCAAGGATGAGTGTGGTATGTTTTAGGAGAGCTCTGGTCCTTACCTTGAGCATGATTTCCTGGCTCCAGGGCAGAGCCCTCAGCCCCCTGGGACAGACACCTCATTCCACTGGTATAGACTTTCTAGCTTCCACTACTGACCTCTGGACCTTCCCAGCACAGATCCATGAAGCAGACTTGAATGAGACATTGTTGTGGGCTCCTGGCCTCCTGTGGATCCATGGGGGCATTGTTAGGGATTCTAGATCTTCAGCTGGGCTCATGTAGGACATTGCCTTAGGGTCCAGGCTCTCAGCTGGAGTCTTTGGTCTGTAGTATGTGGACAGACTTCCTGCATTCCTTTGTACTTGACTCCTTGGGTGAACATTATCAAATAATCCTATAAATTATGTGTTGTGCATTAAATCATTTTCCTAGCAAGCCCTGACTACAGTGGTCTTCTACTGAGGTTGCAAAAAGGCCAGCCCCAAACCTTGTCCCAGCTCTGTGTGTCTGATTCCATGTCCTGCTGTCTTAACCCCATGTAATGTCACCTCTCACCAAATTACCCTGGGTGTATGACACTTGCTTCTGGCAGGGCCCTCCAGTGTGGGAGCCTGTTTGATGGGGGCATGGTCTCTGCATTAGCGTTAAGTGGCATTCATGTAGGGCAGCTGGAGGAAGAGCCGAGCAAGGCAGAGCTATGGCGAAGCTGGGAGAGCCTGGCAAGCTCTGCTACTTCCTTTCCAGTCCTAGCAGCAGTCCCCTGGCACCTCCCAGAGAGTGATGGGTGGAGGTCCCGAGGAGGGCTCTGATGGGCCCACAGAGGAGGGCCTGGGTGGTGGGCAAGGAACCCAGAGGTTCTTTCCTTGACTCAGGGCCACCCAGGCTGTGAGTTCTGATGCTGAAGGCAGGATGCATTCTAGTGAGATCTTCGCTAGGACCTGGTAGCCAATAGTGAGTAAGGGGCAGAGTGGTTACGTGGCATAGGTGGGGCAAGGGCAGGGGCTTTGGGTCAGACAAGCAGTTTAAGTATGATATTGATGCTGAATGGCTGTGTGCCTGGGGAAAGCCACTCAATCTTTCTGTATACATGGAGATAAACACTGTCCCTCAGCAGACATGTGGGCCAACCTAGCCAGTGCCCATCTGGCACTTAGTACGTGATGCCCAATGCTGAACACTTCCCAAATGATCATGATTGTCATTTATTGTTTCAGGGGTCCCTTAGGCCAGTGAAAGGTTGGTAAGAATGGAGCAAAGGCAGGGGGTTGAGAGGGTTTCCAGGTGGAAGAGTCTGCAGGCCCATGTCTAGGCTCTCTGGACCACAGTGTAATGGGCAGAGTCTGGGAAGAGTGCTGCTCTGTAGGGCTGTGAGTCTGGAGGACTGAAATTTGATGACTGCATTTTTAGGGGAGGAGACAGGATGGGAGGCAAGGACCAGAAGTTTAAGTGACAAAAGGGCTCCTTTCCTGCCATCCTGACCCCAGTCTTCTTTGGAGAGCCATGGTCAGGACCAAACCAGACACTAGGAAGGATAGAAACAACTTGATGAAGAACAGGAGCTGTGAGGAGGAGAAAGAGAGGAAAGCAGGGCTGTCCTCAGGACAGGGTATGATGCTGCTCTGCACGTTGCACGTGTGCAAGGTGGAGGGATGGGGCGGGTTGTGGGGTCACTCAGGGCAGCTGAGGGGTGTGGCCGAGCAGGTTGGGTTCCCACAGGAGAACAACATGAAGTATTGGGAGAAGAACCAGTCAATTGATATTGAGCTCTCCGACCTGGTTGTCTACTGCAAGCCAACCAGCAAAACCAAGGACAACTTAGGTAAGCTTGCCCTGGGACCCTGTCCTGCTTATCCATGGTGCTTGACTGCGTGAGGCAGAAGCTGCAGCTTGCATTTGTCCACTGGTCCTTTTTATGCTGGCAGTAAAACCCCATTAGTGGGTGGGCTGGCTTCCTACAGCTGCGGTATCAGCCAGGGGCTGGAAATGACACATGGTTACTCTCAGAGGCTGAAGTCAGTTTCTAGGCCTGAACTGAGGTGTGGGCAGCACTGCACACCTTCCAGAGGTCCCAGGGGGAATCTGTTCTTTGCTTCTGATGGTGGTTGGCTCTCTTGGGGAACACAAAGGGCTTGTGGTCCCTTTGCTCCATTGTCTGCCTTGATGGATACATGGCCATGTCCTCGTCCACTTCCTATTACAAGGACCCTTTGGTTGCAATAGGTTGATCTGGGTAATCCGGGATAATCTCTTCATGACTGCTATAGATTGTGTCTAGCTGTCTCCCCAAAGCCTCATACAGTCATTGGAGCAGCTTCTAGAGTTTATGATTAATTCATGATCCAATGCAGGGATTACGGGTGTGAGTGCCATGCCTGCCCTGGTGTGGGTAATCTGCATACAATATAAGGAGGGGAGTGAGGCTAGCTAGCTGCCAAAGCAGCTGCTCCTCCCTTAGCTCTTTGCTGTTTTTCCACTGCCCTGAACTGTTGCCCTCTTCCATGCGCTGCTGTGCCTTGAAGACAGCCAAGGATGGACACTGTGAGCTAAATAAACCTTTCCTTCTTTAATCTTTGGTGTTGGCTATTTTGTCCCACCAACCAGAGAAAAGTAACTGAGACAATGTCAAACTCCTTAACATGATCACACTTGCAAAGTCCCTTTCACCATACAACAGCATATTCATCTGCTCTGGGCCTTAGGACCTGGACATTTTGGGAACCATTATTCAGTCTGCCATAGAGGGATTAAACAGTGTCAGACTTGGGCAGGTTTGCCCTGCTGGGGTTGTTTATTCCAGACCCTGCATTTTCCTCGGGTCAGACACCTGCTTGCCCGCTGCCCCCGATGATCACAGGAGGGCCGTGCACCTGCCCCGCACCCGCCTGGCTCAAGGACTCGCTCTCTTTCCAGACAAGTACATGCAGATGAACCATGCACTGTTTTCACTCAATGGGCGGACAGGCTATGTCCTGCAGCCGGAGGTCATGAGGACAGGGAAGTACGACCCGATGCCGCCCGAGTCGCAGCGCAAGATCCAGATGACTCTCACCATCAAGGTAGAGGTCATTTGCTCCCTGGGGCTGGGCCCCACAGGCTGCCCTGGCAGCGACATTGCCTTGGCGTCAACACCCTGATGGCACCTTCAGACCTTAGTCCACTGTGTGTCTGTCATTCTATGGGGAGGGAAAGAGAGGGGACTTTTCTGACCATTCTCGTCACTTCCCCTGTCACCCTCAGGGGGTGGTGCCCATCTGTGTCTTTGGGGTCCCTGGCTTAGGGCCAGGAGAAATAAAACAGAGGTGGCCCTTGGCCTTAACAGGTGAGCATCTTCTCAGTCGCACCACTTACCTCACAAAGGCTTCAAGTCAGGTAAGTTGTATTTCAATAAAGGGGTTTGATTTAGGCAAGCATCATTCTGTGTTGCTGGCTTTGAAAAGTACAAAAAAGCATCTTGTTGGTTTTGATCAAATCATCACAAAACAGGATGGCTCAGAGAATGGGGCCTGAACAGCTGTACACTTAGCACGTGTGTGTGTGTGCTCTGCTGTGCCCTTTAAGTTGACTTCAAACTGGAGTGTTGGTCCACTGTCCTTGGCACTGCACTTGATTTTGCCCCTTCCCGGCCAGGGCTGAGTCTTGTTGACCTCCCTTTCCCTTCCCCACGGGAATCTTGATGAGGTGAAGACTGTAGCATCATGTGAGAGTCCTGAGTGCAGCTATTAGCCTTCAGGATTCTCCCTGTCTCCTGAACAGTCTGGAGGGCTGATTTGCCCCTTTGAGTTATGATCTGCTTCCATGCTGAACAGAGCTCTGTTGTGGTTTGAGAAGTGTTGTTTGTTGTTCTGTGTTTCTTTCTTTCTCTCTTTTTTTCTGTATTTTAGGGAAGGTTCTATAGGATGTTTAGGGCCTTGCTACTAGATAAGACTCATAGTGATCACCTGTTTACAGCCTCCCAAGAGCTGGGATTATACACAGTCTCAGCGTGACCCCAGAGCAGGGCTGGCATGGCAGGCCAGAGGATTGAATTCTGGCCCCTGAGCCTGCTTGCAGGCACTTTAGTATGCTGGCTATTTGGCCAGCCCTCTGTTCTTTGTTTCTTGGGAGCGAGCCCCACTGGGTCCTGTGGCAGCTTGTAGGGACCTGCACCTGTGCTCACCTGTGAGATCCAGGTGCTCAGCACTTCCAGAGGGCTGGGAGCAAGCTCAGGTGAGCACTGGTGACCAGGAGCCCTGTGCTGCCTCCAGGAGCAGGTACACTTCAGGATGGCACTGTGAGGACCATGGTCCCAGGTGGTGGGTGGTCTCTGATTTCCTTCCCGATGTATTGCCAGCTAGGCCTCTCTTCTCCTTGGTATTTCAGAAAAAGGGACATCAGGTCATAGATGCTTCTAGATTCCTCAGGGGGTCACTGTTCCCTAATTTCCCAAGAATCATGTTTCCAGAAAGACATTAGTCATCTGTATGAAAATACAGTCTTTTGATGTTGTTTGCTTGTGCTCCAAGCAAAGCTGAATTGGGTCTCTCTGTCTCCATCTCGGTCTCTCCATCTGTGCCTGCCTTTCTCTCTGTCTCCCTCCCTCCATTCTACCCTCCCTCTGTCTTTCTCTCTCTTCCTGCCTTTTGACTTGGAGCATGTCATATTCTCTGAAATTCTCCCTGCCTGTGTGTTGTAAATCTGACCATTCCCATCCCCTTGAACACTACCCTAGCTTGTGCGCAGCAGACACGATGGGAAGCCCAGGTAGAAAATTCAGGGACCTGGGCTTACCACAAGGTGCTGTGACTCAGCCCAGTGCAGTGCCTGGGAATCTGCACAGCTTGGTCAATTCCTCAGATGGACCCTGGGTGGCACTGAGGGAAGCAGGCTGGGTGCAGGCTGCCCCCTCTCAGCACTGAGGAAGCCAAGCAGGCATTTCAGAAAATGTTTAAACCCTCTGATTTCTTTTTGGCACTTTAGAAATGCCCATTTCTGCAATTTAATACTAACGAGCATAGTAGGTTGCTCAGTATGATGTCCTCTATGAGCTTTGTAGGTCCCAGAGGCTGCTACTTGGCAGCCTTGCTGGCTATGTGGCTGACACAGAAACTGCTTTAACCCCAGTGACGAAGCAGGGCTCTCTCACCTGCCATATGCTTCTTACAGATTCACCAAATAAATAAGTCTTAGGGATGACACTGCCTCCTCCATGGCAGCAAGTGTAGCTTATGGGAATGCCACAGTGCATTTGGCTCTATGGTGGCTGTACCGTGTGGCTCATGACCACACTGTTACCTTTGTGACCCGGATCTCCCCTTACCCCAAAGCTGGGGCAGGAGCCATGGAAAGCGGTCAGAGCTGCTGGAACTTCTCACCTTACAGGCCTATTGTGTTAGTGCCTTCAGAAGGTGACCTTTAGCTGGAAGACTTAAGGAATCAAAGACCACAACTTCATGGCCAATTAAAAATGGGAGCCCAGCCCACTTGTGAGATGCTCCCGGCAGGGATCCTCTCATTTTCCTTCCTGGCAACCCCTGGAGCTTCGCCACTCATGGGAAGAATGACGTGAAATGACCCGAGTGGTCCCTCATTGCACTGGCGCCAAGGCCCTGAACAGGACAGTAAGCTTTGCCCACTGTGGTCAGTGATGCACTTGAGCTTCTGGACCGGCCTGGCTTCCGGAAGGAGGGAAAGGAGAAGCATCATTTATGATGTTCCACACCTTCTTTCTTTTATCCTCACACTAATCCCCGTGACAGGCTTTGATCATCTCTTCTTTTCAAGTCTGGGCACTGTGGGGCCTATAGATGTAAATGAAGCAGCTCACACTCATATGCACAGGGCCAGCACTGGGACTTGACCCCTGTTCCACCACTCTGCACATTGTCCTTGCCCTCATATTCCAGCTGAAAGCCCTGAGCACTGATCTGAAGGATGTCTACTCTTTTTCCCTCTATGGAATAACCAGACACCAACAGAAGAACTGTATTTACAGATGGAGGAGAGGCCCTTCCATCCCCACTCAGCTGTCCACTTGGAGGGCTTCCTGGTGCATGAGCCTGGGTGGGCAGTGAGGACATGCTTGGGGCAGGGCTCAGGCCTCTGATTCAGGGCCATGTACAGGTGCCAGGCAGCCTCCCTGGTTATCACACAGCATTGGGCAGTC
The DNA here is from genome assembly GCA_004027165.1 of Ctenomys sociabilis. NCBI lineage: Eukaryota > Metazoa > Chordata > Mammalia > Rodentia > Ctenomyidae > Ctenomys > Ctenomys sociabilis. The sequence goes on from PVKA01020670.1 coordinate 38,160, forward strand.
CAGTTCCTTCCAGGGGCCCAGGACATGAAGCTGACAACCTCCCTGTGTGCACTGGGATGCAAGAGACGCTCCAGCGTGCATTTTCATCAGATTCACAGCTATGTGAACACTGGATGGCCCTGGACTAGACCACAGGATTTTGTGCTAATCCATCAGGGAGAAAAGAAACCACGAACAAAACCACATCACCCACAAGAGAACAGAGTCAGGAAACTTCTCTATAGCTGCATGATGAGAGCACTGCTGCCCAGGTCCTATGGGAAAGGAGCGTAATCTGCGAGGTTCATGCCCCAACCTGTCACTTGATGGTAAAATCATAAGACAGTGCTGTCTGATATCCCAGGGACTGCAGGGCCCATGAGCTCATTTTATTGAAGTCTGAAGACAAGTTTGCCCACCCAAGACATCTCCAGTGAGCACTGAGAAGTGAACAATAGAAGTTCACTTCTATGAGCTGCATCTCATTATATGTACATTTAACATCAGGAGAGGGACAACATAACTTACTACTGGCTCTGGCTAGCAGGCTGGCATATTCAGTAGAAAGTGGGTAGGTAAGTGAGTACATAAAAGCTATTGGTAATCTTTAGGTGGGGGTATGCTAGTGTTTATTGTCATTTCTTTTCATCTTGCTGCATAATTGAAAACTCATAATAAAATGTGAGAAAAATTCAACTTCAATTATGGGAGAACTGTGGTCATGCAAATATTATATTCCACATTAAGCAGAAATATAATACAGCTTTACCTCAATTTAGCTAAAGCCCAAAGAGAAGGCTTGCTCTTGTGCAGGTGGTCATTTTCCTCTCCAGCAGCAGTGGAGAGGCAGGGGTTCAGGCAGTGCTGATAAAGGTGGGAAATTAACTGGTAGAGAGCTTTCTATAGAGGAGCATGGAGCCAAGACTTGAACGGAGGAAGGTATACTGGAAACAGCCAGGGTACACAGATGGGGTCAGTACGTTGGGCATTGCTTTTCTAGAAAAAGCAGTAGATGCAATGTAAGAAAAAAGCCTTCAAGACAAATCAGGGTCTCAGAGTGGATGACAAGGGCAGTGTCACATGAAGACCAAAGGTGCTACGCATTTGTGATTGGCATGTAAACATGCTCACATACTATCCCAGGAGGGACACTGGTAACAGTGCTTTTAGGGCATGGAGTAGAATTGGCTAGGAGTGAGCCTTGTTGTTTACTGTGTGCTCTTTTGTACTACTTAATTAATACAAGCAAACAAACCAACGTGCGAGATGGTGCCTTAGCTTTATTTAATGGCGATCAAGGGAGATTTATCCTCAGCTCATCCTGAATAAAGGAAAGCATTTAAAGGACTGTCAAACACAGCCTAATTGTAGACCAGGAATGGGTTCCAGAGGTGGATGATTGATGAAGCATGAACTGCCAAGAACAGCGAGATTGGAAATCTTTAAAGTGAAAACACACTACCTGGTCCTAGGCCAAGCAGAGGCCTACGTGGAGCAGATGGGTGTGATAATTCGGTACTTCTCTGAGTCTTTTCATTTTTGTTTTCTTTGAGACAGTTTTACTGTGTAGTTCAGTTCGGCCTCAAACTTGCAGCGATCCTTCTGTCTCAGGCTCCTGAGTGCAGGGATCCTTTGGCCCTGGCAGTGCCTAAGGAACTGAACCACAGCCCACATTCACAAGAAATTCAATGCAGTTTCTGTGGGTTTCATTTTCATAGAATCACTGTCATTCTAGATGGTAGACAGTTTGCATGCCCTGCCTGTGTGACCCTGCCTGTGAGAAGGCTCCTGCTGCCCTCCTTGATCTTGTGTGTGTACCTGTCTTACAGGCAGAACAGCA
>PVKA01020671.1:0-17104 GCA_004027165.1 Ctenomys sociabilis
TTCCTCCCATCTTCCTCCTCTTGCCTCAGTTCTGTCTTCTCTTCTTCTTTACCTTCCTCCTTTCTATTCTATTTTTCCCTTCTCCCCCTCTTTACCACTACTACCATCATTATACACACAAGTGCATTTAAGAAACATCATCACTCCACTTCCAGAGTGAAATCCTCTTTGTGTTGCCTCTTTCCACCTATACCAATCTACAGTAGCCTTTGTGGTCTACATAGAGCAGCCTCCCTCTTCCCTCGGAAGCATTTCCTGAAGTCGTCTTTGGTAGCTGCCATCACCATCGCTGTCAATGATATTTCCCTCTTCTTCAGGACTGTGTCCCAGTCACTAGACCACTTCTGGTAATGGAGCTACTGTATATAGCTAGAGTTCCTAGATGAAAACATGGAAATGTAAGTTTGGTAGCCTAAAAAGCCATGCATTTCTATAATGAAAAGGAGCACATTAGTATAGGACTGTCTTATTCTAGAACACAAGTTCTCAAGAACATAATACAAGGGGTTGAAGGGAGGGTAGGGGAATAAAGAGGAAAAGCTCTATCACATACAGGTACAAGTTCTCTATGATAAATGTGATCATTACACTCATCTACAATGTACCAATGAAATCCAACTTAAAAAGTACATGATAAAAAACAACCATGCCATATTGTATGATCAGCAGTCACATGTTAAGAGCTGTTACCATCCAGACTATTAGGGGACTCTACAACAGAGGTTCTGACAATGTGGGAAGGTACTATGGCGATAGTGGTGGTGAATTGGATCTAATATGGATTTGGGTTTGATATCGGGTCTTCTAGGGAGTTGTGAAAGTGCATTTGAACTTGGGTTTCAGTGAGGGGAGACCTGAAGGGACCAACTGACATAGAGCGTATCTGGCCAAGAGAAGAGGCTGAAAGGCTGGGTAGTGCAGAGAACACTTGGGAACAAAGAGTGGTCACAAATTTAGAACTGGTAGCTCAAGATTGCAGGTCAAGTAAGAGAATACCAGGCACAATCCCTCTTCCCATTCCAGGAGTATCCCAGACGCACCTCAGGTAACACAGAGATTTCTTTTCCTTTCTTTACATGTAAAAAATAACCTATGGCCACTCTGGTAAGTATAATCATTTTGTCCAAATTGTGTGCATCCCCACTTTCCAGAAATTTACAGTGGAGGAACCGAAAGATCAGGGACCACAGCTGTGCCTCTGAAGACCACCTCTACTGCCACTAGGATCACTGGGGTCTCTGCTGCAACCTTGACAACAGTGTCTGTCCCAACATCAGAACAAGCAGCCAGCACAAATACAAAAGGAATAATCACTACAACCCCAACTATTTCTCCTGCTGTTCCAGAGATGACAGCCTCCCTGGCCACCCGACATGGAGAAGATACCAGTGTAACAGTTCCCAGGGAAACTCCATCTTCTTTCAGTAGAGAACCAGAGGCCACTGTCTCAGAGGCTCACAGTCCTGAGGCAGGGACCAGGCCAGCTACCCAAACTCCAACTGTGTTCTCTGACGAGTCACACACCGTGGTCTCGTTGATCACTCACCCTACAGAAATGAGGAAGCCTATTTCCAGAACAACCTCCAAATTTCCCCATTCTGAATCAGGAGCCACACTCTCAGTGGGCACTAGTTCTGGGACAGAAACCACATTGGCCATTCCAACAACCACTGTCTCTCCTGATACACCAGGAAAGACAACCTCACTGGCCACTACTAGGGCATACACTGGCTCAATGAAACCAACTTGGACTCCTCCTGGTGGACAAGAGAGCAAAGCCTCCTTGGCTACTGGTCTTGCCACACAAGGCTCAGCCATTCCAAGTCCAACTGTCTCACCTGGTGCATCACAGATGATGACATCAACACATAGGAGTTCTGCGACCGAGACAAGTACAAGTAGCCAACTTCTGACTGTTTCTCCAAGTCAGATGGATAGCCCAGTTTTAAAAGAAACCCAATCTAGAATAGAAGTCAGTTCAGCAGTTCCAACACTGACTGTTTTGTCTGGTGGATCACATACAACAACTTCATGGGCTACACATTATGTAGAGACCAGCCCAACAGTTCCCAGGAAAACCCCAGATGTTTCCCATACTGAATTCAATGCCATACCATTAACAACCACCAATCTTGTGGACAAAACAAGTCCAGCTGTCTCTGCTTCCACTGTTTCACCTGACAGCACAAACAGGGTGACCTTGCTGGTCACTAGTTCTACAACAGCAACCAGGACAAATATTCCAAATCCAACTGGCTCACCAGAGACGATGTCTTTATTACCTCCCCATCCTGGACCACAGACCAGTTCAGCCCTTCCAACTCAAACTGCCTCTCCTGGTGTGCCAGGGACAATGATTTCACTGCCCACTAAATCCAGAGAAGAGAGTGGTGTGGCTCCAACCCAGATGATTTCCCCAGGGCAGCCAAAGACTACAGCCTCATGGACCACCCGTCCTGAGACAGAAGCCAGTTCTGCTGTTCCAGGACTGACTGTGATAGCAAGTGAGCCATATACAACAGCTTCACATGCTTCTCATCCTGCAGAAACCAGCTCAGCTGTTCCCAAAACAAGCCTGAATCTTCCCCATAGTGAATCTAACACATCACCCTTCACCACCACCAGTCCTGGGGAAAAATCCAATTCACCTGTTTCAGATTCAGTCCCCTGGGTGATAACGTCACTGGTCACCAGTTCCACAGCTGTGGCCAGTACAAGTACTCCAATTCTGGCTCTTTCTTCTTCTGGATCAAAGGTTACATCCACAAGCATCAGTCATCCTGGGGCAGTTTCAAGTTCAGCTGTTTACACTCTGTCTCTTTCACCTGGTGAGCCAAATACAACACCTCCCCTGGTCATGCCTTCTACAAAGACCAGCCCAATAATTCCCAGCACAGCCCCAGATTTCCTCCATACTGAACCCAATATCACACCTTTAACAACCATCAGTCCTGGGAAGGAAGCCAGTTCAGCTCTCTCAACCTCTGGTTCAAGGTTGCTAACTTCACCGCTCAGCCATTCTGGAACAGAGGTCAGTACGTTCTCCACTCTGACTGCTCTCTCAGGCCAGCAAAAGACAACAGGCTCACAGGGAGCCCATCCTGGATTCAAAACCAGTTCTGTTGTTCCAACTTTGCCAGTCTCTCCTGGTGAGCCACATACAACTGTCTCTGTGGCCACCCATCCTATAGAGACCAGAATGCCTGTTTTCATGACAAGCCCAGGTGTTTCCCACAGTACAATGCACCCCACAACCCCAACAACCATCATTCCTGGGACAGAATCCAGCCCAGCTGTGTCAACTGCCATGATCTCCTCTGGTGCTCCAGGTATGGTGGCTTCACAGGTCCCCACTTCTGGAATAGCTGCCAAGACGACCAAACCAGCTCTTATTCCTTCTTCTTCCCAACCAGAGGTAACATCTAGTTTGGGCATATCTGGGACACAGACAAGTTCATCTATTCCAACTCTGGCGCTCTCCCCAAGTGTATCAGAGATGACCTCTCTGGTCACCAGCTTTGAGACAGAGCCAAGTACAACTACTTCAGTTTTAACTGTTTCCCCTGAGCAACTGGACATCACATCCCCATGGGTGACCCATCCTGGCTCAGTCACCAGTTCAGCTATTCCATCTCTCTCTGTTTTCCCCAGTGAGCCAGATACAGCACCCTCATGGGTGACTCATCCTGCAGCAACCGGCTTACCAGTTTCCAGGACAATCACCTATTTTCCACACAGTGTATCAGGAACAACACCCTCAGCAATTACCAGCCCCAGGTCAGAAGCCAGCTCAGCTGCTCCAACTCCCACCATTTCACCTGAGGTACCAGGAGAGGCGAGCTCATTGGTCACCAGCTCTGGGACAGTAATCAGTACAAGCACTGCCTCTCCAACTCCTTCTAGTGAACCAGAGGCCACAACCTTATTGGTCACCCATCCTGGGCCAAGTTCAGCCCTTCCGACTGTGGCTGTCTCCCCTGGTGTGCCAGGGACAGTGACCTCATTCGACACTAGTTCTGTGACGGAGGCAAGCACAGCTTATCCCAAGCAGACTGATTACTCACAAGAACCAAAGACCACAGCTTCGTGGGTCACCTATTCGGGGTCAAAAGCCAGTGTAGCTATTCCAACTCTAACTACTGTGCCTGGGGAGCCAGATACGACCACTTCCCTGGTCACTCATTCTGCAGAAACTTGGACACCTGTTTCTAGAACAGCCCCAGGGCTTCCCAAGAGTGAATCAGACCTCACGCCCTCAACGGCGACCAGCCCCGAGGCCAAAGCCAGCCTAGCTGTTCCAACTACCATGGTTTCACCTCACATACCAGTAACAGTGACCTCAGAGGTTACTAATTCTGGGACAGACACAAGCATGGATACTTCAGCTCTGACTCCTTCTCCAGCTGGAGCAGAGACCACAGCTCCAGCATTCTCCTCTCCGGAGGCAGAGACCACTCCTGCTGTTCTGACACCCACTGTTCTCACTAGTGAGCCAGCTGCGACTTCATCAGTCCCTCACCCTTCACAAACCAGCACACCTGCTTCCACAACAAGCCCTGGTTTTTCCCACAGTGAATCAGATACCACACCCTCCATGGCCAGCAGTGCTAGGGCAGAGACCAGTCCACCAGTACCAACAATGATTTGGAAACCAGAGGTGGTAACCTCCCAGGTCACTCTGGGACCACCAACCAGGACAACTATTCCAACTGTGACTGTTTTTCCCAGTGAACCAGAAACCACAACTTTATTGATCACCCACCCCAGTGCAGAGACAACCACAAAGTTTCCTGTTTCAACTATTGTTCCTCCTTTCTTGGAGACTGAAGCCCCACCGTCTGTCAGGCCTGAGGTAGAGATGAGCACAGCTCTTCCAACTCAGACTGCTTCCCTTGGTGGACCGGGGACAGCAACTTCTCTCCCACCATCTCTTGTGACCGAAACAGGTAGAGCTGATGCAGGTCCAACACTCTCATCTGGTATTCCCATGGAAACGGTCTCACCATCTACTCCTTCAAGGGCAGAGACTGGCACAACCACTCCATCCACAGCCCTTTCTCCTGGCCTCTCAGAGGCCTCAAGTGCATCGGTCACCAGCCCTGTGGCAGAGGCTGGCACAGGCATTCTGACTCATACTTCTCCCCCTAGTGCCCCTTGGCTTTCCAGTGCTACTACAACAACAGGCGAGCTGAAGACCATAACTTCCTGGAACAAAGAACTTTCGTCACCTGCAACTTCAGTCGGGCTCCCATATTTTTCCCAAACTGCTGTAGGTCCTACTGTGACCTCATTAACACTGCACACCCCAACACTGCCTACAGCCAGTCACGGAGAAGCATTGAGTCCAACTGCTACCTTGAGAACCACAACTGCGGAGACCACTCATTTAGCTGCCACAGGTTCAAGTCCCACCACAGCTGAGATCACGGTCACCACCCTCAGCACTACAACAGCTGGAAGTCCCTTTACCTCAGAGACCATGTCTGGAATGTACACCTCAGCTTCGGAGAGGGTGACTTCAGCAACAAGTAAGAATATCTTTTTTTTTTTGTCATGTGGCAATGGTAAAATATATATGGCTGCATGTTCAAAATATGCCTTTTAAATTTTTTAGGTGTACAACTTAGTGATGTTAATCATATTTACATTGTTATGTCAACGCCACCACTAAGAATTTTTTTCTCTTCCTAAGAGGGCTGGGGATCATTAAGCAATAATTCCGCATCTCCACTCTAAGCCCATAGCATCCTATTACCATGTTTATGATTTTGACCCTCTAGATAACTCATATAATTGGAATCTTACCCCATTTGCTCTTTTGTACATGACTAGTTTCACACAGTATGAGTTGAAGGATCGTTCATGTTGTTATGTGTCCAAAATCCATTCCTTTCATGGATAGACATGATGCTGTTATAAGCACGTAGAACACTTTATCTACCCATCTCATCTGTTGATGGACCCTTTGGCTGTTTTCAACTATTATGAATAATGTGGCAAAGGTTATTGCTGTACAAGGACCTGTGTGAGTTCCTTATTTCGATTCCTCTGAGTATATTGCTAGAAAAGGAATTATTTACGGGGTTGGGTGGTATACAGTATTGTTTTCATGAGGTCCATAATAAAATACTGCAAATTAGATTATTTAAAGTGCAGAAACTTGTTGTCTCATAGTTTTTCAGACTAGAAAGAAGCACTGAAAAAATTCAGAGAACACACACTTTGGACTTATCCAGTACAGGGAGTGAAAACTTTTATTAGTCACCATGACAATGGTGACAATGGTGATCCCCAGGTCCAGTTGTCCCCCCTCAGCACAGAGGTGCAGGTGCTGGTGTGTCCCAAAATACTAACAGCCAATGGGATATGGGATGAGGGTGGACTCCTCATGCCAGTGTCCCCATCACTGCCTAAATTGTCACCATGCCTTTTTTATTTTTAGTAATTTTTTAATTGCACACATTTATGGATGCAGTGTGGTTTCCAAGATGGTGCAGTGCATCCCTCATGATCAACTCGGGACAGGTGGCATTGTGATCTCCTTAAACATTTGTGAACATTTTGATTTAACACGTGTTAATTGTACATTGTAGGGGAACAGTGTGTGATGTTTCTGTACATGTACACCATATGTAGTAACCAGTTCTAGGAGGGCCAGCAAGATAGCTCAGTGGACTATGTGCCTGCTTAGGCAAGCGCAGGGCCTGGGGTTCCATCCCCCAGTATCACGTGTACACCAACCCTGCCCCCTGGTGCACCACCTAGACTGGGCATGGTAGCACACACTTGTAATCCCAGCACTGAGGAGGCTGAGACAAGCGGATCACTATGAGTGTGAGCTGTGTAGTAAGATCCTGTACCAAATACATAAAATAAAAGAAAATAACTATTCAAGTTGAGAGAATCAGTGTTCTCAGCTCTTTTCTATTACACCATGTTTGAAGTCCTCAAGCTCCTCTCTCGCACTTATAAAATATGGAGTAAGTTATATGAGCTTCATATAAGTAAGCTTATATGAAGTAAGCTTCATCCTGTGCTGTAGAACAATGAAACATTCCTTCTGTGTACCTCTGTTTTGTACTCGTTATTCATGTGTCTTCTACCTGTGTTCCCTCTTCCTCTCAGCTTCTAATAACCACTTTTATATGTTCAGATTAACACTTTTCTAAAATCCACCTATGAGAGAGAGAGAGAGCACCAGACATTCACCTTCCTGTGTGAATTATCAAACTTACCATAACGTCCTTCAGTTTTATATGCTTTGTTGCAAAGGATGAGATATCCTTATGGCTAAGTGGCATCACACTGCTTCTATGTGCCTCGTTTTCTTTATCCACTCACCCATGGATGGGCATCTAGGCTAGTTTCATGGCTTAGCACTTGTGAATATGGCTGCCATGAAAGTGGGTGTGTGGCCTGTTCCTTCAGACTATCCCTAGAAGTGGAAGTATTCTAGCTTTTACAATGAGGAGTCTTCCTCCCAGGAGTGCACAGTCCAAGTCAACTTGGAGAGTTCTGATGCACCCTGCATAGGCACGTGATGATGGCTACTTGAGGCTCTTTCGGTAACACAGCCCTGCTGGGCACCAGAGTTAAAATGGTCCTCGGAGTCTTTCCTGTCATCTCCAGCCTGGGAGTGACTCAGGACTGATCTCTTCTTGTCCTCCTACTGCAGCTGAGGTCCCCTTGCTGAAGATTTTTACTGTCAACTTCACCATCACCAATCTGACCTACCAGAAGGATATGGGGAACCCAGGCTCTGGGTTGTTCAACAGCATAGACGGGGCCCTGCAGCACTTGGTAAGAGCCTCCTCCCAATTTCCATCTCATATTAGCTCTGCTGTCTTAGTCATTCTTATTGCTGAGACACGCTGCCTGACATCCACTACCTGAAGGAGAAGAGGATTATTTTGGTGAGGGTTCATGGTCACCTGGCTCCAGGGCAGAAATGCACAACACAGAGACATAGCGAAGAAGAGCTACTCATCACAGTAGCAAGCAAGCTGAGAAAAGAAAGAAGCTGGGAAGGGAGAGACACCCCCAGAGACCACCTCCAGTCAGACCCTACCTTTGAACCACACACTGTGCACATCCAACATGGTGACATGACCCAGTCATCTTTCAAAAGCCCAATACCTGACCATGGAAGTTTGGGGGACTGTTTCTAAATCTAAGCTATGACACCTGTATACCTGCTGTCTTGGTCCTTCTATCCATGTCTCTCCTTCCTCCCCAGCTCCATGCCATGTTCAAGAACAGCAGTATTGGTCCCCTCTATGCTGGCTGCAGACTGACAATGCTCAGGTGAGACTCTCTTCTGTCCCTTCTGCCTCCCCATCACCCCAGGCAGCCCCAGCTCCTTGGACTTTTGTTGACAGGGGATGTAGAATAGTGGAATCACAGCGGCCAGGCTTGAACACCTGCTGTCACATTTGCTAGCTCTACAATCTTGGGCAAGACATGTGACTTCCCTATCCCTCAAACACATCATCCATACAGTGTTGTTAAGAACAACAGTCCTTTACTCCCAGGGTCAGTCAGCAGCCCAGTGCATGGCCCATTGTGAACACTCACTGGATTTGATCTCAGAGTGACAACTGGTGTACAACCTTTGCCAATGCCACCACCAGAATGCCTCATGTTCTCCCTGTCCCAGCCCATTCCTTGCTAAGAATGAACTGTGGTCGCCAGTTGATTGGTTCTTGCTGGAGTGGACACCATCTGTACCTAATTTCATGCATGAAATCGCAGGGTGCTTATCACTGAACACTCAACTTGAATGAATGAATAGAAAAAGAATCCATTGTAATGTAGGAGACGAAGGCAGGCAGGTCACCAGTTTGAGGCCAGCCTGGACTTCCAGCAGAAACACCAGCGCAACACCCAAGATTTGGAGGCAGATTCATTTACACCAATAGGCACTGCGAGGGATCGCTCCCAAAACATCAGTCCCTGGTCTCTTGTGGTCAAGGGCTTGCATGGGATAAGGAAACAGAATGGCTTGTCACCTTGGTTTATATAGTGTGCCTTGAAGCGATTAGCCATTTCTAAGAGACAGGAGCAACTGAAACAGGAACAGGAACTTAGTCACCTGTGTTACCCCGACAACTAAGAAACTGAAGCATACTGGCTGGAGGGACCATTTTCTGTTACAGGGAAACTTTACAAAACCCTATTTCAAAATTTAAAAAAAAGGTTACTACTGCAGGGTGAATGTGGGGCTTCTGCAGTCTACTGCATTCAAGCTCAGCAACATAAAGGGAATAAAAGGAAAAAGGAAGGAAAAGAATGAGGAGTGTAAGAAGCAGACTAGCTAGAGAGTAGCCCAAAAGAAAGCTCCACTGAAGGGTATGGGAGGTCTGGATCCCTAATTGAAGCAGAAAATGATACATTCAAGACAACAGGGGAAACCTAGGGATAGTGTTAGTGTAAATCCCAAGGAGTGTCTCTTCTAGTCTCCTGCGAGTACCCCAATGTCCACATCTCTACTTAGCCCTCTTCCCACATCCTTCCCACCCCAGGGTTGAAAAGCACGACACAAGCACCAGAATAGACAGCATCTGCACCTACCGCTCAGATCCTACAGGCCCCGGGCTGGACAGAGTGCAGCTGTACTGGGAGCTGAGCCAGCTGACCCATGGCATCACCCAGCTGGGCAGCTACACCCTGGACATGGACAGCCTCTATGTCAATGGTGAGTAGCAAGGGCCCACCAGCCTCCGTCCTGCCATTTCTCCACACCTGTGTCCACAGTCACAAGCCCAGCTTGAATTTCCATCAGGAGCTCATCTCTCTCCCCCCAGCACAACCAGAAAAAGTCCTTTTCATTGAGAGTGAAGATTTCCTCCCCCTCCTTTTCATTCCTGAGACATTCGCAAAGGCCCAGTGGCGTAGCACAGTGTGTGGGTCCAGGGAAGGAAAGGAGTTGAGGAAAACCCTGGTGGCTTCTCCCACTCACTCTTCCCCACGAGTTAAAGGCCCATCACTCCAGTGACTCCCTCATATCTTTCCCCTCCTCATGGCAACCAGTGTCCCTTTATTCCTTCTCCAAGGTCCACCTGGAAGCACACCTGTCCCAAAAAAACTAACAACACTCTCAGTAACGTTTTCAGTGACAAAGTCCTTTGAGAAGATCCTTTTGGCAACAGTGCCAACAACAATAGCAATAACACAAGCTAGTATTTATTGAAGAATTCCTGTGACCCAGAACTTCATATATATTATGTCGCACTTGCCTTACCCAAAACTCTGTGGGACAGTATTCATTTTCTATATTTTTACTGCATGGAAAGAATAATAAACAATAAACTTACAGCAGTGCTGAGGGCTGGGAATCCATTCTTGTAACATTAGGCTGCTAATAAGGGCCAAAATTGGAACTCAAGACCTCAACTGGCTCTCAAATGTGAGGGCTCTAAATTCTATTCTGTGCTATTGACAAACAAAAGAGAAACCTTGTAACCTCAGGATGAGACAGAATACCAAGAGCCACCACAACAGCAATTTAAACTAGTGAATTAATTGTTAACTGTGGCCACCCCTCTATTCTGTAAAATGCTAGAACTTCTTCTCCTGTCCAACTGTGCTTTGGTAACCCTCTCCCAGCCTTTCTCTGTCTCCTTCCCTTTTACCTTCCTTAGCCCCTGGTAATCCTTTTCTACTTTCTTCTTTCTTTGATCAACTATTTTCTCAATCATGTAGGAGTGAGAACATGTAATATTGGTTTTTCTATGTCCAGTCTGTTTTAAGTGACATAATATCTTCAGAAAAGTGCAAATCAGGAAATGGGCATGGTGGCACACAAAGCTATAATCCCATCACTCAGAAGTTGAGACAGAAGGATCATTGCTAGTTTGAGACCAGCGTGGAGAGATATAAAAGTGAGCACAAGACAAGCCCAAGTTGCATAATGAGACCCTGTCTCAAAAAAATGTGCAAATCAGAACAATTTACTCATATAATAAAAAATGTAAATTTTGTATCTGACAAGGTCAGTCAAATCCGTACAGCAATTTGTAAATCTTTTGTCAGAAACAGCCACCTGGATGAGTCACAGCCACTGCTTGACCAATTTGCTCTCTGTGAAAGCCTGAGAGATTGTTTTTTCTCCAGGTGACTCTCCTTAGGCAAACTCTACATCATTGATCACTTTCTTCGGTGGCCCTATAATCTCCTTGAACAGAAAATTTGGAACACCACTGAGTTACAGGATGTTACAGTACAGGTTCTCTTATGTCCTGAGTCCTCACTGACCTTGAATGGCTAGGGCCAAAATGTTGGTTATCCTTGTAGCCCTTCTTTTTCTATAATTTTGTAGTCTGAAAATTTCACTTGTTAATCCTCCAGAAGAGAAAGTTAATGCTATTATTACCCTAGAATATAGGCTGTTGAGCTTAACAACAGTAAATGTCTGAATATCAAATGCCTTAGACATAACATGGATCAGGTATTTTCCATCAATCACTGGTATGTTAAGCTTTAAATCCATACAAAACATGAAAAAAATAGTAAAAAAAATAGAAATAAACAATTACAAATTACACAGAAATTTGGAAATCTAACCATATACAACATTGTAGCAGGACAGTTCTAGAACATTCTTTTCTTGTCTCTTGTTTTCATTCATACCTTTTTTTAAAACAAACATTTACTTGAGACAGAGTATAGCAGTAATTGATAAGGCATTGGAAGCAGTACACTTTTAGTGGGAAAGTAGTTTTTGTTTTGTTTTGGTACCAGGGATTGAACTCAGAACCTTACACTTGCTAGGCAAGTGCCTATTCTACTGAGCTATCTCCCCAGTCCTAGCAGTGCACTTTCAAGACCAGTATGACAAGGATTCCAGGCATGGCCCTAGTATTCTTTATCTTGGTCTTAACCATCTAGAAGAAAAGTTTAAAAATGAGGCATAAAAAGTAAAGCCATACATATTAATATGCTGAGTTGTAAAAGGCTCAAGTCAACAACTTCTGACATTGCCAGTCCTACAGATAACCCACTACTATTATGGATTACTGGACTATATTGTATTATTCTGCTGAATTCATGCACCTACAATATATGAATGGCAATGGAATACACATCTCTGACAAAAGTAAACAAAAAAGGAGGATATAAATGAAGGACCATTTTGTAGTGAAAAAAATATACATATGTATCTGTATGTACAAAACAGCATAGATATATAGCTACTTTCTCTTAATTCAATGAGAAGAAAATTTTGAACTAATAATGTTTAGACAAGATTTCATGTCTGCCTCTTGTACTATGAATAACTACTACAAAGGCAATAATATGCAGTGTATTAATTATTGTAACCGTCCTACTAACTCGTCTTGAAACTATGTCATTGCTACTTCTTTCTCAGTGATTTTTTTTTTAAAAAAGAACCATTTAGCTTATTTAAAATAGCTATTATTAAAAAACAACAAAGATTGGTACAGATGCAGGGAAAGGAGAGGTCCTATACACACTTAGTGGGAAATTAAAGTACAACTAGTGTGGAGGGCATCAGAGTGATTTCTTGAATAACTCAGTAGAAGCTGGTCGTGGGGTACCTGCCTGTGGTTCCAGCCACTGGGGAGGCTGAAATAGGATGGCCACATGTGTGATCCCAGTTTTCATAACTTAGTGAGATCTTGTTGCAAAATTTAAAAATGAAGAGGGCTGGGTAAAGCAGCCTTGGCTTCGATACCCAGTACAAAATACCTTCTGGCCTCATCCACTCCCTAATCTTCTGTCCCACTCTCTCCCCGTCCTTCCACAGGGTATAACCATCGGTACTGGATCCCCACCAAGAACAGTGAGTAATAATGGCCCCAAAGTCTGCATTTGTTCAGCACCTTTCCTCCCTGAGCCCAGAAAGCATCCTCTGTCCCCTAGATTCCCAGCCCCAGAGAAGTTTCAGGCCAGTGAAAAGTCTCAGGCAGATCCCAGTTTCCACTAATTTTCTATAACCCCATTGCTCTGTTAGGGCCCAGCAATCTTTATGTTTGTGTCATGCTTTCTTTCCACTCCAGTGACCTCCACATTTTTCCCAGGATCCTCCACACCTACGAGCCCCACTCCCAGATCTACAGGTAAGACTTCAACCTCTAGATCCCATGAAACTTCAACTCTTGTTCAGAGGTTGACGGGGTCTTGCACGGTCTGGACCTTATGTCCACAGAACCTCAGCTGCCCACTCCTGCCCTTGCTCGCTCCTCCTGGCCACACTATTCTCTTTTCTGTGTCTCAGTGACCCAGCCATCCTTCCGTCCTCACAGCTGCAGCATTTGCCATTCTTGCGTTTCAGCAGCTTCCTGATCTTCCTGATCTT
The DNA here is from genome assembly GCA_004027165.1 of Ctenomys sociabilis. NCBI lineage: Eukaryota > Metazoa > Chordata > Mammalia > Rodentia > Ctenomyidae > Ctenomys > Ctenomys sociabilis. The sequence continues at coordinate 13,319 of PVKA01020671.1, forward strand.
CCTGAGCTGAGCTCAGCGTGGCTTTGCTCAGACCACTTTCCATAAAGCAGCATTTCTCCCCGGTACACACAAGCCAATCTCTGTTCAGTCTCTGCTTATTTCTTTCAAGATAGCTGTTACCATTTGGACTTGTTCACTGCTCAGGTATTTGGTGTGCAAAGCCTGAGAAATAAATATTTGGGTTTCTCCTCTTTATTTTTATGTTTCTGCTGCTAGAAATCCAAGCTAGGACTTTGTGTGTGCAAAAACCATAGGCCCGTTGGCCTCTCCTCTTAGCAAAGGATATCAATACCAGTCTTTGCCATTGTGGGCTGAGGTACTGAGTGTGGCTTTTGAGATAAAATTCCACACCTCCTGTGGAGGTTTGTTTTTTCCTTCCTGTGGCTGGCTGAAGGGTAGTCCAAATGGGACTAGGCTTCACTTTCTAGTCACTATGACCACGATTACAGGAGTGACCTCAGTCCCACCTCTCGCCCAGGCCTAAAACTGATGGGTTCTGCCAACTGATGGGTTCTCTGTCATTCTGTCTGCCCTCTCCCTCTAGCTGCAGGAGTCAGCCCAGGCCCAGTGCTTTTCACAATCAACTTCACAATCACCAACCTGCATTACACCCCCAACATGGGGCGCCCAGGCTCCTTGAACTTCAACTTCACAGAGAAGGTCTTGAACCGACTGGTAAGGATCCTCCAGTACCTACTCTGGCCTACCTTTCCTTGCTCTGCCTGGTCCCCAGAACTCACCCCGCTCATCTCCTGCCTCCACCCAGCTCAAGCCCTTGTTCAAGAATACCAGCATCGGCACTGGCTACTCTGGCTGCAGGCTGACCTCGCTGAGGTAAGACTTCCTTCTGTCACCTTGTGAAGGACTGTGAGGCCACGGGGAGGCTCACCTTACTGAGAGCCCCTGTGTGGCATCTAAAGGGCATGGTGGGCCGCAAAGATAGCTCAGCGGACGAGAGTGCCTACTTAGGCAAGCTCAGGCAAACGCAGGAACCATGGTTCAATCCCAGCACCACATGCCGTACCAGCCCCATGGGTGGGCCAAGAAGACCAGTGTCCAGGCATAGTGGTGCATGCCTGTAATCCCAGTGCTGGGGAGCTGAAAACAGGATTGTTATGAGTCCCAGTTATGTAGTGAGACCCTATAACAACCAAATACATTTCAAAAAAAATAAAAATAAAGGGCATGAATAATAAATGACTAGGACTTGCCAGAAATTCAGGCACAGAAGGCACTAACCAAACCTGTGGATGCCAAAGAGGGCTTCCTGGGAAAGGTCGCTGTCTTGGTTACTTTTCTCTCCTTGCTGGGATAAAATATCTGACATCCAAAATTAATGAAGGAAAGGCTTATTTAGCTCACAGTTTCTGGAAGCTTCAGTCCATACTAGGCTGGCTTCGAGGCAGAAGGGCACATGCAGAGAGCAGCAGTTCATGGTGGCAGAAAACAGCAAAACAACAAGAGCAAAAAGGCAGGAGTGGCAGCAGTGGCAGCAGGGAGCAAGTCTGTCTTCCTTATGTTGCGTCAGGCTGTCAGCCCCAGGCTGGGTGTAGCCTTCACACCCATAATCCCACCATTGGATCATGAATTAATCACAAGCTACAAGTCCCCCCAATAACTGCATGAAGCTTTGGGGGAGCAACTAGGCAAAAACCATAACAGTGGCTACCAGTGATCTTTATTTGATGAGTACAAGCGGGCACATTCAGGCTCACTGATCAAAAGGGCAGTATTAACTCAGTAAGCAAACATGGAAGGATGCACCTCAGGCTGCCTGCTGTATGGGAGCAATGGACACTGGGAGATTAGACCTTGGGCGGTCCCTCCAAAGGTGCTTCCATGTACACAGGGCATCAGGGGCAGTGTGAACTTCCAGATGGTGGATTTTAGCCCACCCTGAAGAAGCTGGGTGGAGAATCTCTGCAGAAGACAATGGCTGAGCCAGGTTCTGATAGCTGAGTACCCACTGGCCTGAGGGAAGATGGGCAGAGATTTCAAGGGATGATCTGTGAGAAATGACCCAAATTGGATAGTGGAGTGGAGAAAATGGTGAATAAAGAGTGAGTGAATGAATGAATGAATGACCAAGAGATGGAGGAAGGGAGAAAAGAAGGAAGGAAGGATAGATGGAAGAGATGGAGGAGGAGGATGGGAGGCAGAAGGAGTGAGGAGAGACATAGGAAGTGAAGGAAGGAGGAGGGAAGGAAGACAGGAAGGAAGGAGGAAAGGGAGGCAAGTGGAGATTGTAAGAATGAAAGAATAGGAGGAAGAAGGGAAGGAAATTGGTTGAGTCAGGACTGGCTTAGTGGATGGCTCAGAGCATCATTACAAGAGCAGGGGACATATTATAGCATGAGTAAATATCACGAGTTCAGGGTACAGCTGAGATTGAAGGGTTGTCACAATATTTTATACAGCAGGCAGATTAAGCATGGCAGCTCTTTAGTGTCCAAATAAATGATCCACGTTCTGCTTCTGTCACCTGCTGCATGATACTTAATGTCTGCATGGCTTATCTTTCTCAACTGCAAAATATGAGTGACCATTGTTAATAATACTGCTTTGTATGCTTGAAATTCAGCTAGTGAGTAAATATTGTGTTCTCAACACACACACACACACACACACACACACACAAAACGCTGTGTGAGGTGATGGATATATTAATGGCATGACTGCAAATTATCACTTTATCTTTTCAAAAATTGTTTATTTTGGGGCCAGGGAGATGGCTCTGGGCAATAAGTGCTTCCCTGGCAAGCACAAGGGCCTGAGTTCAATCCCTGGTTCTGCAAAAAAAAAAAAATTGTTTATTTTTATTAGCATATGTTTTCATATATAATTATCACATTCATCCTGAGGAATCTGTACCTATCTGTAATATATCTTAATTATTTTTCTAACCCTTTTCTTCAACTCTTTTTTCTCTCCCCATTACAAAGACTATTACCATTTTTTCTTCAATTCTGTGAATAATTATTTCAGGATGCATATGGATACATGGATAGATAGATAGATAGATAGATATCACTTCATATTGCAATACAAATATAAAATAGGAATCATATTAGCATGTACCTCAGAGCTGTTAAAAGGATAAAATGAGATAACAAATATAGAATGTTGAGCACCTCGTAGATGTTTCATAAGTAGTGACATTCGTGGGCAAATGTCTCACAAATACCAACATCTAGTAAGCAGTTTATAGATGCTAGTCAGAATTATTCGGATTGTGGGGAACTGTGGTGCTGTTGGAGGGACAGCCCTAAAATGATGAGATTTGTGTATTTTCTTTCTTTTTTTTATTGACCAGGGGCTAAACTCAGGCCCTTGTGCTTGACAGGGAAGCTCTTATTCTATTAAGCCATCTCCCTGGCCCCAATGATATTTATATTAAGTAGAGAATTCATAAATGTGAGCAGGGATTGTTAAAGTGATGGTACACAGACCACTGGAAGAGAAAGTGGGGGAAGGTCCAGGAGTCTCGACCTCTGGTTCTCACCCTGATGTGGAATCACGGGGAGAGTAGAAGCTTTGGTAATAAGGGTGGGCAGTAAGCTTCACTTGGGATACATGGAATCCAGGGGTCTCAAGGACATCCCTGAGACTGTTGGTTACATGCCACAAGCTCAGGAGAGATGTGACATCCAGAGTGACATTGGGTCTCATGAGAATAGAGCTGGCATTTAACACAAAATGAAACAAGTGACCCCAGAAGAATGGAGAACAAGGGCAGAAAAGTTGATTCAGGTTGAGCTTCTGGAGGTCTACCCTGTTACAGCATGG
>PVKA01020671.1:17204-40062 GCA_004027165.1 Ctenomys sociabilis
CTCTCTCTCTCTCTCTCTCTCTCTCTCTCTCTCTCTCTCTCTCTCTCTCTCTCTCTCTCTCTCTGGGTGTCATCCATTCTTTTGTCCCCATCACTCCAGAAATGAGAAGACTGGAACAGCCACTGGAGTGGATGCAATCTGCACCTACCAACCTCATGCCACGGGCCTGGCTCTAGAGAGAGAGCAGCTGTACCAAGAGCTGAGCCAGCTGACCCAAGGTGTCACCCAACTGGGGTCCTACACCCTAGATGCAGACAGCCTGTATGTCAACGGTGAGTGGCCAGGCTGTACCTGGGGCCTCCTGTGGTCTTAGATCTCTCTATGCCAATAATTCTTAACTAGCAATGATTTTACATCCCAGGAGACATTTGGCACTGTCTGGAGATATTTTCATGCTGTGACCAGAATGGTGCTAATGGCATCTATTTGGTAGAGGCCAGGGTTGCTATTAAACATCACACGGAGTGCAAGATAACCCTAAAGAATTAATTCATTCAAAATGTCAGTGGTGGCAAAGTTGAAAAATGTCTGCACACAAACTTGTAATTGTGGCACAAACCTAAGTATCTTTGGGGTTTTTTTTAAATGTTTCACACACCGAAGGAGCATTTTTTTTCATCTTTTGACTCTTGGGATGAAGTGTTTCATACTTGTATGTATTCCCTTCTCCTTCCTCTAAGAGCCTGTCTGAAACATATAGATGCTGGGAGGAAACTGAATGATGGTGGGTCTTGATGTAGTGTTCCCTAGTGTGTTGTAGCTGTCCAGGTAAGCCTTATCTTCACTGTTTTCTTGTTATGACAACTTCAGGAAAATGCTCAGCTCACTGGAACTACAGTGACTTTGTGAAACATTGGTCCCTTTAGTAAATACACCTGGAACAGTAACTATTGACTCATCATTGGCAGCACAGATGTGTCCCTCATAGCAAAATTGACATGAAGAATAGCAACTATGATAGCGGCTCATATTTATTGAAAGTTTCCTGTGTTCCAAGAATCGTAATACCAACTTTATTTGTATGGTCTCATGTTCATCTTATCTAGCTCTCTGTGGGTTCTTATGTTTGTTTTTACCTAGAACCACTGTGCATGCAGAGCGTGTCTCATCTGTAACCCAGAAGTGCTGGAGCAGTGAATTAAGTTTCCCCCAAGACCAAAGAAAATATCTAGAGATTGTTGCAACTCTTTGGGCTCTCCTCAGGGAGGAAAGGTGGTGGGAAGGAGGAAAAGATAGACAAGAGACAATAGCTGGGTCAGGTGGAGATCCTCTGGCTCTTGAGCATGGAAGAGGAGCTGTCCAGGAACAGTAGCACATTTATTCTTACCCTAGAGAGGTTGGTATTAATTCCAGCTTCTCTACCCAGCAATCAGTTAAGAAGCTGCCACAGCTTATTTGCATGCTTCAAGGAGCTCCCGTGTTATCAGTCTGGCTTCATCCTGCTTGGACTATCCAATGGCCACAGGCTAGACTTTTAATCACCACAATTCCTAAGGGTAGTGCACTGGACAGGAAATCACCAGAGTTGGTAGTACAGAAAGGACCATTTACAGAGTAAACTACACAGTGACACTGTGACACTGCTTTGTAGCACTGTATACCGAACCACTGCAAAGAGCAGATGGTTTAGCATTCAGGCAGGAAGGCAGTTTCTACAGATAACACCAGTTTGCAGTTCCCAGTACCTCTTAACTCTAATCTGGATGTCCTAGTCCTTGTCAATTTATGATGTCACTTTGATTTGGCAAGAGTTTCAGGAACACAAAGAGGGTATTTCTGTGACATGGTGCCTGTCTCAGTTACTCTTCTCTTGTTGCTGGGACAAATACACTAACACCAAAATGAAGGAAGGAAAGGTTTATTTAGCTCACAGTTACTGGAAGTTTCAGTCCATATTCAGCGGCTCCAAGGCAGAGGGGCACATGGCAAAGAGCAGCAGTTCATGATCGCCAACAACAAAGAGCAAATGGCTAAAGAAAGTCTGTCTCGCTGTCTGTTATATTACATTCAGGTTCTCTGCCCCAGGCTGGAGGAAATACTCACACCCATGATCCCAGCCTTGAATCACACATAATCCCAGTGGATCATGAGTTAATCACAAACTCTAGAAGCCCCCACCCCATGATTACATGAGGCTTTGGGGGAACAACTAGACACAAACCATAACAGCCCCACAGGCCTTAGTTTTTCTTAGGGACCATACAGAGAGAACATCATTGGCCATGGGTCATCCTGGTAGGAAACATGGCAGAATAAACACAGAAAACAGAGCAAGCCACACCTACCACGACCATCAGGAGCAATGGTGGCCTCCACCAATCTAACCCAATTTGCATGAGCCTTTATTTTACTTCTCTATCTATCTGGATATTTCTTTTCCACCTGGATTGAAGTCTATATTTTACTCTATTATCGTAGTACATGCTCTTCTGTGTCCATAAAGGTTTCACTCCAAAATGGTAGCTAATTTAGACCAGAGGTTAACAGTGTGGGTCTTGTTAAGGGACAGATTTGTTTTGTGTGATATACTGTCACACCGTGCAACCCGTCAAGGCTTTAATAGTGCAATTCCAGAATGTTATGAAACACCATTGGGATTGTCCTGGTAATTAAAGGAGATCATTTGGCTGTGATCATAGTAAACTACAGGGCTTCTCCAGGTCTGGTATTTACTTTCATCCTCCTTGAAGATCAGAAGAAATGCTGTCAATAATCTGGACAAAACTCATGAAAAACTCTGTTTCCTCCCAATCCATCTAAGCTCCCATTTTTCCTACATCTACTTAAGCCCTAAAGCCCCCTCCTCTTATTCCATCCCTTTGCTCAACATTTCTGTAACATCCCAAACCACACACTGTTCTTCCCCTCCATCACTCTATGCTTCTCACTCCATATCTGGTTCCCTCAGCCTGTCACAATTTTGTCAATTCTGCATCACCAAAAACAACAACAATAAAAAAAACCTGAAACTAAACTAAAAAATCATACAATCATAATATTTTGTGAGAAAAAGTAACTGAGATAACAAAGACAATTAAATCATCTCTCCACATAGAGAGAGTATAGATAAGTTGAGCATGCACTCATTCATAGGTGACTATGTTTTACCCTTGTGGTGTGGGAAGGATTACTGCTGGTGGATAGGGAAGTGCAGCCCCCTCAGTAAAGGGAGGAACCAGTCATTGCATTTTGTCAGTTAAAAGAAAATGGTGGTGATGTTTGCTGCTATTATCAAAAGATGAAGCACACAATACAGCCCAAGTAAAATGCAGCCATTGTATTTATCCATGAGTCTCCGAAAGCTTGTTGGTAACTTCTGCTCTGAAGCTACCATCTTCCCCTCCTTTCACTCTTACCTGCCACAACGGACCTTCTTTGATCTTTCCTCCTTACCTTCAGGTTACAACCGTCAGCACTTGACCCCCATCACCAACAGTGAGTATTAAAACTTGGGTTACCCCGGGACCCTACTCTCTAGAGCTTTACTCTCAGGAAAGACCTTCATGGTGTCTCCTCACTTCAGAGCACTTCCACAATGTAGTTTGAGTTAAGGTACAGCTTTGGGGGAACAAATTCTAGTTAGCAGCTTTCATCTTGCATTCTAGCATGGGACCAAGTTGCTCTCCCCATGTTCTTTGTCCTCAGCTCCAGTGCCCACCACATTCTCTCCAGGACTTCTGACATCCTCCATTCCCAGCTTTACAGGTATAAATCTTCTCCAGGGGGCTAATAAATGCCAGTGCTGAATGACCTGCTCCCCATTCACCACCTGGTCTGAGCCTGTTGCTCTTTCCTTCACTGTCTTAGCTTTGGCCAGCCCAAACACTTGGTTAGGCTTCTAGAACCCTGACCTCTGTCTGACCTCAGTACCCTTGCACTTGTTTTTTGTTTATTTGTTTGTTTGTTTTGTTTTGGCAGAACGGGGAATTTAACTCAGGCCCTTGCACTTGCCAGGAAAGCACTTATTCCACTGAGCCATCTCCCCGGCCCCTGTTGTTTTTGAAAGCCAGCTATCCCTGGCATTTTCTCATTCTCCAAACCTCAGCTTACAAAGCATCACTTTCTCTGCATCACCTACTATGAAAAAGTACTCTACCTACATTCACACCCAGACCTTGGGTTTTTTCGGTCATGTCATGTTGATAATTTTCCCTTATGAAATTTATTTCTATTTGTTTTTTTTTCAATTTTCACGTATTTGCAGAAAACACAATAGCAGTTGCCAGGGGGGAGGGATAGGAGAAATGGGACACATTGTTTAAGGGACATTAAGTTTCAGGTTTTTTTTTTTAATTGAATATGTTCTGGACGTTTCTTTCGCAAGTGAATATATTTGACGCTATGAGATTGAATATTTACAAATGATTAAAATGTAAGTTTCATGGTATGTTCATTTTGTCACAGTTTAGAGCATTACAAACATATATGTATGACCATTGTGTAATGCTAAAAATGAAGGAAATTCTGGCCCATGATACCCAAGAATAAACCTTGAGGCCATCCCTCTACTCTATCACAGGGGTAATTAGAACAATCAGCTCACATAGAGTACGATACTCACCAGTGTCTGGGGAGCGAAAGGGGAAACAGATCACTGTTTAGCATAGAAATTCCATTTTGTAAGATGAAAAAGTTCCAGAGATTGTCTGCTTAACAAATTAATACAATCCACCCTTTGACTATAGGTATCCCAGTGCAGAGCTCATACTGAACTCCCCTTCCATCCTTCCTACTATAGGTTCAAGCCTGTCTCTGGTGTTCTTCACCCTCAATTTCACAATCACCAACCTGCATTATGAGAAGGACATGGAGCGCCCAGGATCTGAGCTATTCAATACCACAGAGAACATCTTGAATCACCTGGTGAGAATCCTCCAAAGCCAATACTCAATCCTGTCGCTAATTCTCTGGTTCGATGGCTCACTGCATTCTGTTTCTTTCATCCTCAGCTGAAGTCCTTGTTTCACAAAAGCAGTATTGGGCCCCTGTATTCTGGCTGCAGACTGATCTTGCTGAGGTGAGAACTGTAGAGTAGATCTGAAGGTCATGTGCCATGTGAGACATGACCAGCCTGCGCCCACCAACCCAGGGACAACTGACCACCAGCTCCCATTCCACTTTCTACCCTTTGAGACTGAGAAATGCAGATCATTCTTTCCTTCCATGGAAATAAGAATGAGTGTTTTTATTGAGCACATATATTTGTGGGGTGCTGTTGGGTCTATACTGTTGCCTCATTTCATGAATGAAGAAACAGAATGACAGAGAGGGCGTGAAACTTATCCAGAGTGGCAGAACCGGGAGTTGAGCCAGTCACCATTGCCTTCTTTCACGCAGAAAAGTTCCCATATTCATTTCTTCAACCCCTTTCACCTTGGTTCTGATGTTAGGGTGCGTGGCATATTATAACCTTAAAGTTTTGCACAGGGCCTAGAGATGTAGGTCAGTGGTAACAGAGTGGTTACCTACCACAGACAAAACCTTGGGGTTGATCTTCCGTACTGCAAAGGTCAACATAAAGCATAAAATTTAACATAAATATTGGTATTGTTGATTCCCTTCTTTGTGCAGTGAGGGCACTATGGCTGTCCTATTTGCCTCCAGCCCAGCTCTAGCACCAAGGCCACTTGATCGGCTGCCAGTGTGCCTGCTCTCCCCTCCCCCTCTCTCCTAGCTTGGAGTCTCCAGCTCTCCATCCTTATGCCCCTCCCTTTCCAGGCCTGAGAAAAACAGAGCAGCCACCGGAGTGGATGCTGTCTGCACTCACCGTCCTGATCCCACAGGCCGTGAGCTGGACAGGAAGAAGCTGTACCGGGAGCTGAGCCTTGAGACCCATGGTGTCACCAAGCTGGGCTCCTACACCCTAGACAAGGACAGTCTCTATGTCAATGGTGAGCATCTCCATGAGCTGGAGCAGCTAAGAACCTTCCCCTAAGAAGAGGTGCAGGCTCTTCAGTGTGCCACACCCCAGCCCTTCTACCTGAGTGCCTTCCTTGCATAACTTAATGGAGCCTGTAAGTCTTCCAGTTTGAGGGGTTTTGCTTCTCTGCATTCCAAGGTTGGGAGCTTCACATCTGTCTGAGCCTTTCTCTCAACATGTGAGGGGCGAAATTCCTCTAACTGAAGGGGATTCAGGAGCCTGATGACTCATCTCTGTGTCCCTCCAGACCTCACAATCCACACCAGACATTTAAAAGTACAGCTGGCCCATATATTTGGCAAAAATTTGTGTGTATTTATCTCCTCAAATAAACCAAAAGCCCACAAAGACAGGAAGAGGGTCTTGAATCTTTCTGCCTCTAGGCGGAAACAAAATACATCATAAGGGACAAAATATGCCAAAATATGCCCTGCCCCTGGGGCTCACTAAGATAGGACTGAGATTGGGCATGGTGGTGCATGCCTGGAATCCCAGTACTTGGGAGGCTGAAAACAGGATAACTACGAGTTCAGTTTGTGTAGTGAGACCCTGTAGAAGCTGTCCTAAATACATAAAAATAAGAGAATAAATAAAAAAAAACAACTGGGAGCTGAGGCTTGAGGTCCCTGGCGTCATTGAGGGACAGAGAAAACAGGCAGACTACACCAAACGTGTCCAACGGGGTAGACTAGAAGTCTCAGCTGGGGATGGAGCTGAGGCTTCTCAGGCTGTATCTTGATGTATCTCTCCTACTCATGTCCGAATTGTGCCCCCTTTTCTCATTGCAGGCTACACACTTCGAGCTTCTACTCCCACCCCCAGCAGTGAGTACTCCTAATAACTCCAGTGATGGTGTGCTCACTAAATCCCTTGTGAATAACAGCTGATTCCCCCGCCCTGAGTCCTTGGGGAGAAAAGGAAGCAATGGAACACCTTGCCCCATGCACCCCCTTCACTCAGTAGCCCGTGGTGGGTGGAGAAGAGCCCCAACCTCACCACCATATCTGTTTCTCCTTAGCTGGTGAGACTACATTTTCACCGTGGACCTCCATGGTGCCAGACCACTTCACCAGTCCTACAGGTAGATGAATCCTTTTTCCTTCCAGAAAGCCAACACCCAGCCCCAAAGCTCAGGCCTGGGTGCCGTTGAGAAAGGAAGACACCAGGGAGCCTGAAAATGACATAGCTGCTCTTGCCATGCTGTGAGATCTCAGGAACAGAGGAAGTTGTCTTCCTTGTTTCTCCAGCTCTGTGTCCTTTAGGCAGTTCACCTACCTCCTACCTGCTAAGTAGGTCTGTTCATATTTCATAAATCTTTTGGGTATCAAATGAAAAATAGTCACATGCCACATAATATTTCTGTCAAGGATGGTTACATATGTGTGAAAGCATAAGATTATGACTTCCTGATATTGTTTTACTTTGTCTAAGTACCCTCTACAGTGTGGCCATGCTGGAGAAATCACCTAACATACATTTCTCAAAACACACCCTGTGTTTTCATGCTGCAGGACTGTATAGTTAAGAATCTAGCACAGTAACTACTAGGAAATTGAGTTACACAAACATTTATTGCTAGACCATCCAATGTGAGACATAGAGGACTAGATATTCAGTAAATCAGATGAAGTTCTTCACTAAGCTTAGTAGACTGAATCAGCCTGAAATGGGACATACAGTCATAATTGACAATAATAATACTGATTAAAAAGACAGCTGGGATATTCAACACTTCTTATGCTGCATATCATATACTGTATCCTCGTTGAACATTTATTTTGAATGAATAACTACAGATACAAGAGACACTAAAAATAATATAGAGCCCCACCATATTCTATATCCCAAACCCCATAGATCCATCTTGCATAAATGTAGCAAAATGCCAAAATCAGGAAGTTGATATTCCTAAAAACTATGGGACCTCACTCAGATTTTACTTATATGGGAGAATTGGTGTGTGGGGGGCTATTTGTAGAACTATATCCGCTTATTACTGGGGACTATTCCTTTCAGTACAAGTTCTGGTCACCATTACTCTATCAGTATGTTGACAAAACTGAGTTTTGAGAATGCTGCATAAATGCAAATACACAACGCCTCCGACCTTTGAGATTGGCTCACATTTTCACGCAGCACAATGCTTCTGAGATGGGCTTACTCATAACAAATGATCATGTAACCTTCAAAATTCTACTGTAAACTATGAGCCTTACATTTTACACGGCTGTCGACTGAGGGACAGTCAGATACCGCACTGAGGGTCACACAGTTAGGAAAGGGGAGAAGAATTTGAAACAGATACCATTCATTAATGGGCTATTGGCTGTGGTAAGTAAAGCCCTAAAGTGTGGCCTCCCTGGCTACAGGAGAAGCCCCTGTCCTGGTTCTGTTCACCATCAACTTCACCATCCTCAACCTGCGGTTTGAGAAGGACATGGCGCACCCCGGCTCCCTGAAGTTCAACTTCACCGAGAGAGTCCTGCAGAAGCTGGTGAGAGCCCCGCTTCCCTCAGGTTGATGCCAGCACACTCTGCTCCCGCACACCACATGCATCACTCCTGGAGCCTCCTGCAGCCCCACACACCGCACCCCTGTCTACTCTGTCTGCACAGACCTGAGCTCCTGTGTGCTCTACTCACTCATGCTGTTTCATTCCTCCTTTCTCCCAGCTCCAACCCCTGTTCAAGAAAAGCAGCCTGGGAGACCTCTATGCAGACTGCAGACTGTCCCTGCTCAGGTGAGATGCTTCCTAGGAAAAGTGCAGCACAAGCGCAGAACTCTTCCAGAAAAGCACACTTCATGATCCCAAACTGCCATTCGCTCCTCACACGTGGCACTAAGAGAAACTATTTATCTACCTCAGAATCTGGTAGGATGAGGCAGGAGGCCTGCCCTTCAGTGAAAGTCAGCGTTGGCTACAAAGGACAGTAATGCCAGCCTCACCTACCTAAGGAGATCCTGTCTCAAACAGGAAAAGCAGTATGTAGGCCTCCCACTTGATGATTGTTTTTCTAGTCTCTACGCTCAGCTTCATTACCTCAACAGGGAGACAAAATAGGTATTACAGGATGAGGCCCTCAGTGGATTCAGAGAGCCCTGAGATAGGCCCAGCTCTGGCACTTGCTGAGGTCCTTGTTCGCGAACCTGAGCTGGCTCCACCCTTCTAAGCAGGAAGGGTGCCTGGTGGGGCCTTGCCCTCAAAACTGCAGCTTCCTCTGCACTAGCGTTTGTCCACCTTCAGGCGGGGCTGGTGAAAGGTTGGGGCAACACTGGTGGAGACTTCCTTCTGCCAACAATCTGTGCTGCCCCCCAGCCCTGAGCAGGAGGGAACAGCCACCAGAGTGGATGCTGTGTGTGCACACCGCCCTGGGCCTGAAGGCTTCAGCCTGGACAGAGAGAGCCTTTACTGGGAGCTGAGCCAGATGACCCATGGCATCACCCGCCTGGCTGCCTACACCCTGGACAGGGACAGTCTCTATGTCAATGGTGAGCAACATGGATATATCTGAGGTCTCGTCCCCCTTCTCAGTGGACCATCATTTTCAGTAATGGTTATATTCTGTGTCTCATTTATGAGAGTTTACAGTGGGCTGACTCTGGCAGGGCTCACTTTCCTATGCAAGGTTAACTCTTGGGGCCTCTGCTCTGCTGTGAAGGTCCCAACAGAGAATCCTCTGAAAGTTCTTGATTCAGGAATGTCCCTTTCACTGCTACTGAGCACATAATTCCTGCTTCAGTGCCCAGTGTGTCCAGTGACAATAACCACCACCACGCCTGCTTCTCCCTACAGGATTCAACTATCGCAGAGCTGCAGTCTTCATCAGCAGTGAGTACTCAACTCTGTAAAGCCACCTCCCACACTTCCCCAGCCCAGGCAGAGAAGGAGCAGGCACTGCCCTCATGGCCCCATGATGTCCTCTCCAGGATCAAAGGCTGTGTAAGCCACAGTCTTTTCCCTGCACACTTCCCCAGTCTTAGCTACAGTCCCAGCTCAATCCCATGTGCAGCAAGCCCCATGAGCAGTCTGTCCTGCTTGCCTTGCTGCCCTGGAAATGCCTGGCAGCTTTCACTCAGAAGAGCTTCTCCTCAGGTCCTGGGACCCCCACTGTGCTCCTGGGAACCTCTGTGGCTCCATTGTCCTTCTCCAGCCCCACAGGTGAGTGCACCATACTTCTGTGGGAGGTCACATGAGCCTACTACCAGCTCCACCTAGGCACACTCGAAGGTGGGAGCTCACAGGGCTGCTAGTGACAGTGAATCAAGAAATAGCACCCAGAGATGCCTGGTTAAGCTTGTGGTACATCCAGGGGACAGGAGATCACCTCATTCCTCAGTGTATACAGCTGTGGTGATTAAAGTGGTGATCCTCCTGGTGCTGTTGAGGACCATGCTTCTGCTGGTGTATTATGGAAGCTGAGGACACTTCTCCTGGGAGGATAGCGGTGGCCATGACAGTGCTTCTGCTGCTGCTGCTGTTGATGATGATGATGAAAATAACCGTCTGTTGATAAAGAGATGGAGGCCAGTCTACAGTATGTCCTCAACAGGTGTCTTGGTTACTCTTCTCATTACTGGGACAAAATTCCCGCAATCCAAAATTGAGGAAGAAAAGGTTTATTTACCTCACAGTCAATGGAGATTTCTATCCATATTAAGCTAGTTCCAAGGTAGGGTGGCAAATGGGAAAGAGAGCTCCCATTGATAGTAGCAGCAAATTGCAAGAGCAAGACAGAGGAGTAGCAGCATGAATGGCTGCAGAGAGCAAGTCTGTCTCCTTTCTGTTGCATTCAGGCCATCTGACCCAGGCTGGGTATGATACACACACCCATATTCCCGGTGAGTTAAGCACAAAGTGTAGGACTCTGCCCATGATTGCATGAGACTGTAAACACAAAGCATAATATTCAACCCCAGAATGACCAAAGGCTCATGCACAACCCTTTATGCAAGGAATTTTAATTTAATCTCAAAGAGTTGTCAAAGTTCCAAGAGTTTCGACATGTCCAATGCCCAAGTCTCCTCCAAGATCCAAGGCAAACTCCCAGCTGTGAGCCCCAGTGCACATGAAAAGTTAAGCACTTCTAACACTCAAGGACACAACATAAACATCACCATCCCAAAAGGCATACACAGCACGATACCAAGCATTAGGGCCAAAGCCCAAAAAGGCCAACATTAAATCATGTAGTTCCATATGGAACATCTGAATGCAATCTGTGGCTAGTTGTGAGTTCTATGCTGCTCTGCCTCTATGGCACTCTTGGTGGTAGCCTCCATGGCTTCTCTCTTCAGCCAGCTTTTCTCCCTCGTTGAAGTTTTCCTTAGATGATCCATGTTCCTGACTTTTTCAAACTTCTGGAGTTTCCACTGAATAGAATTCTCTCTCACAGCTTTACACACTGTCCTCTCAGGGACACACTGCCTGGCCTCCCAGGCCTTCTTCTGAAATCTAGGTGGAAGCCTTCTTAACCTCAGAACTCTTGCATTCTGCAGGGGCTTAAAACCAGCACCATGTAGATGATGCCAAGGTCTGTTGCCAACTGGAGCAATAGCCAGGCTTCCTTCTGTCTTGGCTGTAGGGGTCAAGTGCTTAGATATCTGAGTACCCTGACCCTGATTCCAAGGAATAAATTCTTCATGTCAGCACCATTCTGTAACATGGTGTGGCCCCTGAAGCCATTCTGGAACATCAGACTCTGTAGATTTCCCCTCAAGGCAAAGTCCCTCTCCCTTGTAATTCTGAGGGTGCAAAGGGTGGAGACCTGTCTCCTCCTGTGATACCCTCAAGCCATCCTCTCCATTCTTCTGTTCCTTCTCAGCAATAACGATCCTCCAGCTCCATCTATGCATTCCACATACTGGAGCTTCCTTTGTGGCCAAATTCACAACATTTTAAATCATCCTGCTGGACTCTGTAATCTTCATTCTCAACATAAATCTGACTAAAAGCCCCCCAACATTAGCCATGCCACTGCCTCAGTATTTGACTGCGTTGAAATTTCTTTTGCCAGGGTAATCAGTACTCTGTGCTTAATCTCAGTCTCAGGCAAAGTCTCTGGACATGAGCAAAATGCAGACAAAATTTATGCCAAACCATAGCACAAATTATCTCTAGTCCAACAAAAAATGAAGCTCTTCACAGCAGAAACCTCTCCAGCCTGGTCTTTACAAGCAAGATTTCTACCAGCCTTTGGTCTTCTAAGTTCTGACCAGAATTCCCATACAGAACAGCTGAAGCTGCTCCAAAACATCTCTTATAAGCAACATCTCCAAACCTTTCCTATCCCTTCCCGTAAGCCATTCCTAAAATTGTAATCCACATGGTCAGTTTTAGCCACAGCAATGACCACACTCTCTGGTACCAAATTCTGTCTCTTGTTACTGGGACAAAATACCTGACACCCAAGATGAAGGAAGGAAAGGCTTACTTGGCTCACAGTCCGGGGAGGTTTGAGTCTATATTCAAAGGCTCCAAGACAGGTGGCATGTGACACAGAGAGAAGTCACTCATGGTAGCAACAAAGAGCAAGACACATGGAAAGAACAGCAACAACATGGTGAGAGGGAGTAGGCCTGTCTCATTATGTTGCATTCAGGCCATCTGGCCCAGGCTGGGTGTAACACTCACATCCCAGCAGCAAACACAGCCATAACTGAGTGGATCACAGGTTAATAACAAATTCTAGAATTCTGCACCACGACTGCATGAGGTTGTGGAGGTACAACTTAGCATAAAGCATAACAAGGGGTGAGCAGCACACACAGGGCTGAGAGCCTGGAATCCAGTCAATCCTACGAAGTGGGCACATTGCAGCCCTTCCTACAGCCCCCATTTCATGTCTGATAAATGGGGAGCAGGAGCTATCTACATCCAAAACAGTGACACCGAACTGTCTAATATCTTCCCAACATTGCATTCCTTATCTTTCAAAAGTGAGTTCACACATGCAGAATAGTGTCAATAATTGTACTTCTGATTTCTGCTGGGTTTCAGAAAGAAACAGCTCATGCTTAAAATTCTTTTCTTTTAAATTTCTTCCAAAATGCTTTTATCCCTTTCTTTTGTATTTTGTTGAAATCAATCTTGAACACTTAATTTGAGTAACCTAAATGACTAACTTGAACATGACATTGTTCAATACAGCAACCACTGTTGAATTCTTATTACTTTGTTTAGTGACATTTTGTCTTTATATTTTACTTTGAAGCCTAAACAAAAACGCAAAAAGTAATTGTAGAAAAAAAATAGAAATGCATAACATAAAACAATACATAAGTTACACATTTTCAAACCAAGAATAAATAATTAACATTTCTTGGACTGGGAAAATGGCTCAGTAGAATAAGAGCTTTCTGTTACATTACCACCATTTATTCTCAAATTAACAGATATAGCTATGAGAGACTGGACAAACCTTTCATTATTAATGCTTTATTTTAATAAACCATAATTTTTTCTTCTCTTCATTATGTCAAGGACAGCATATGTAATGCAAAAACCATGGTTGAATACCTCTCATTGAGGTCTTCTAAATGTGTACTGTTTCTACTGTCAGATCAATTATTATTATTATTATTATTATTATCATTGTTATATTCTCTCTAACATTGTGTTTTCTGATAATTTTTTTCAAGTAAGTAAACAACTTAAAATAAGGCCTGACACATACACTAGAAACTGCATCTTCAATTATTTAAAATCAATAAATAAATGGATTTCAGAACTACAAATGGGGTTACAGGAAAAAAAAAAACTCAGAAAAGATGATGTGGGAATATTTGCTGGCTGCAGGGTCAGATCTCTTTGCTTTCACCTTGGGAACGCACTTACCTGCACAGAGCAGTTTTTCATGTTTCGGTGTGAGCTGTTTAATTGCCTCTGAATTACGAGCTCCTTCCTTGAGGAGAAAGCCTCCATCCTGGAGGAAGATGCTCCAGGAAGCTGACCTGGAACACCAGATGCTAGCCAGCTCAGGTCCGCAGAGCAAGTACAGGCTCAGAGCCTGCTTGTTTCCCTCTACCCTGCAGGGGCCTCCCCAATCTTGGTCCCATTCACCATCAACTTCACCATCCTGAACCTGCGATTCGAGGAGGATATGGCGCACTCCAGCTCATTGAAGTTCAACTTCACTGAGAGAGTCCTGCAGAAGCTGGTGAGAGCCCCGCTTCCCTCAGGCTGCTGCCAGCAAAGGCTGCTCTCCCCACATCACACCCATCGCTCCCGGAAGCTCATTCACCCCTGCCAGCCCCACATACTGCACTCCTGCCCTCTCCATCGGTACAGAGCCGGAGCTCGTGTGTTTCCCTCAGTGACGCTGTCTCACTCCTTCTCCCCTTCCTTTCAGCTCCAACCTCTGTTCAAGAACAGCAGCCTTGGAGCCCTGTATGCAGGCTGCAGACTGGCCCTGCTCAGGTGAGATGCTCCCCAGGAAAAGCACAGCGCAAGTGAAGAACTCTACCTATAGACCGTTGGCCATGATCCCAAACTGCCCTTCATCCCACATGGCACTAAGGGAATCTCAAGGTCTACCTCAGAATCTGGGAGGATGAGGCAGGAGGCTTCCCTGAGCTGCAGGTCAAGCTTAGCTACAAAGGAAGTTAATGCCAGCCTCACCTACATAAGGATAGCCTTTCTCCAAAAGGAAAAGCAGTCTCAAGGGCTGGTACTTGAAGTGTGCTCCTTGTTCGCACCCTCATTTTCAAAGGGAAGAAAAGACAGGTATTTACAGGGTAAGACACTCAGTGAGTGCAGAGCGCCCTGATTTGAGGCCCAGCTCTGGCACTCAGTTGGGTCCATGTTTCTAAGCATTGTTTCAGGTGGAGCCTTGCCCTCAAGATGGCAGCTTCCTCTGCACTAGAGCTTGTCCACCTTCAGGCTGGGGCTGGTGAAAGGTTGGGGCAACACTGATGGAGACATCCTTCCACCAACCATCTGTGCTGTCCCCCAGCCCTGAGCAGGAGGGAGCAGCCACCAGAGTGGATGCCGTGTGTGCACACCGCCCTGGGGCTGAAGGCTTCAGGCTGGACAGAGAGGGGCTTTACTGGGAGCTGAGCCACATGACCCATGGAGTCACCCAGCTGGCTGCCTACACCCTGGACAGGGACAGTCTCTATGTCAATGGTGAGCAACAGGGATGTGGCTGGGCTCTCTTGCCCCTTCTGTGTGGACCCTCGTTTCAGGAAGGATCACATCCTCTGTCCCTTTCACGGAGCTTAGGATGTGCTGACTCAGGTGGGGCTCACCCTCCTGCATCAGGTGAACCGTCAGGGCCTCAGCTCTGTTGTGAGGGTCCCCATAAAACAACATCTGTTAGCTCTTGCTCTGGGAATTCCCTCCCACTGCCATAGGGCACACGAACCCTGCTTTAGAGCCCTATGTGTCCACTGACCTTAAGCCACCCTCTTCCTGCTTCTCCCTGCAGGATTCAACTATCGCAGACCTGCAGTGATAACAAGCAGTGAGTATTCAGTGACTTCCAGCGACTCCCCTCCCTTCTCTACTGCAACAAGAAAAACCTGGCACCTCCCCTATGCCCCATGATGTCCTTCTCAGGATCAGAGGCTGTGGGGGGCACAAACTTTCATCCCCCTACTTCCCCAGCCTCACACGGAGCCCTAGCTCAGCCCCTTGTGCAGCAAGCCCCATGAGCAGTCTGTCCTGCTGGCCTTGCTTCCCTGGGAATGCCTTTCAGCTTTCACTCAGAAGAGCTTCTCCTCAGGTCCTGGGACCCCCATGCTGCCCCTGGGAACCTCTGAGGCTCCACTGTCCTTCTCCATCCCCACAGGTGAGTGTGTGGCACTTTTCTGGGAGGTCACCCAAGCCTGCTACAGGGTCCCGCATGGCACACTCAAAGGTGGAGGCCCACAGTGCAGCTAGTAGTGACACTGAATCAAGTAATAGCACCCAGCAAAACCTGGTTCAACATGTGCTAGGTCCAGGGGATCCCTGAAGGAATGGAGATTATCTCTGCCCTCAGTGTATACTGTGCTGGTGGCGGGGGCGGTGATCCCTTGGTGGTGTTGAGCACTGTGCGGCTGCTGTTGTGCTGGGGATGGTGGTAGCGACTTTTGGGAGATGACAGCAGTGGCACTGACAATGCTGGTGCTGATGAAGATGAAGATGATGATGATGACGATGACGAAGATGAAGATGAAGATGAAGATGATGATGATGATGACGACGATGACGACCATGTGGTGACTTAAAGATGTTCTCTGGATGAATGTTTCACCTACTCTTCTTTCCTTGCTACTCAACATCAATCATGAAGGAAGGCCCCAGTAATTCACCCGGTGCACGAGTGTGAGCCCCACCACAGTTAGCACATTCTAAGGCCCCATGAAAGGGACAGAGGATGTGACCATTACAGGAAAGGGTAATCCACCCAGAAGGGGAAGAGTCCAGCTGCATCCCTGCTGCTCACCATTGACATAGAGACTGTCTCTGTCCTAGGTGTAACCAGCCAGGCAGGTATGCCATGGGTCATCTGGCCCAGCTCCCAGTAAAGCCTCTCTCTGTGCAGCCTGAAGCCTTCAGGCCCAGGGCGGTGTGCACACACAGCATCCACTCTGGTGGCTGTTCCCCACTGCTCAGGCCTGTGAGGCAGCACACACGGTTGGAGGAAGGATGTCTCCATCAGTGTGACCCCGCCCTTTCACCAACCCCAGCCTGAAGGTGGACAAATCCTAGTGCAGAGGAAGCTGCAGTCCTGAGGGCAAAGTCTACTTCTATAGTTCATAGTCAGTGAAGATTTCAGTCTATCCTTAGCTGGCTCCCAGGCAGGGTGGCGCATAACACAGAGAGGAGCCATTCCTGGTGGCAGCAAAGAGCAACAGCACAAGGGAGGAGTAGAACCAGCAATGGCCACAGAGAGTAAGTCTGTCTCTCTTATATTGCATTCAGGCCATCTACTCCATGTTGGGGTATCACACCCATAATCAAAGGAGCACTCACTCCCATAATCCCATTGAATCATGAGTTAATCACAAACTAGTAGTCTGCCCCAGGGCTGCATAAGGCAGTGGGGGCACAGCTAGACACCAACTATAATGTTCTACTCCTGGACCCACAAAGACTCATGCACATTCCTTTATGCAAAAGGCGCTCAGTCCATCTCTAAGAGCTGTCGAAGTCCCAACAGTTTCAGCATTGCTGAAAAGTACAAGTCCCAAGATCCAAGATCCTCCAAGATCCAAGGCCAGCTCCCAGCTGTGAGCCCCAGTACACATGAGAAGTTACACCCTTCCAACATGCAAGGGCACAACCTAAACATTACCATTCCAAAAGGTACACACAGCAAGATACCAAGCATTGGGGCCAAAGCAAGTACAGAACCCAAAAAGGCCAACATTAAATCATGTACTTCCATATGCAATATCTGAACAATCTGTGGCAAGGTGACTGGTGGTACGTGCCTGTAATCCCAGCTCTTGGGGGGCTGTAAACAGGCAGATCAGTCCGAGTCTCATCTAGTAATGAGACACCAAACACCCTGTCAATCCTTCCTTAAAATAAGAAAGCAAAAACAAAACAAAACAAAAAAATCTGTGGCAAATTCTGAGCTCCATGTTGCTCTGCCCCTATGGTACTCCTGTTGAATTTCTTACAGCATTTTTGTTATAGTTGTTTAAGCCAATCTTGCATACTTATATCTGGTCCACTCAACAACTCATTTGAAGATAACATCGTGGAATACAGCAACCGTTGTTGAATTCCTGTTTGCTTCACATCATTTCTAACGCTATTTTTTCTAGCACTATCTTGTATTTTTCTAAAAATAAATACTTTACACTAGAGTCTAGCTTATAAACTGGAAGCTGATCCTTCAATTATTTAAGATAAATAAGTACATAGATTTCAGAACTGCAACTGGGGTTAAAATAACAACTCAGAAGAGACAATGTGGGAAGCGTTGCTAGCTAGGGGCTCAGGCCGCTTTGCTTTCACCTTGCATTTCCCTGCACTCAACACTTTTTACTACTTGTCCCTGAGCTGCTCAGTCAACCTGACAAACACATTCCCTGTGAGGTGAGAAACCTTCTATCCCGCAAGAAGACTCTTCGGTGGTTGACCCTGCACACAGGATGAGGGCCAGGCTCAGGTCCCCACAGAAAGCACAGGCTCAGGCCTGTATATCTTCCTCTCCACCAGAAGTGGCAGCCCCTGTTCTGGTCCCGTTCACCATCAACTTCACCATCCTGAACCTGAGGTTCGAGGAGGACATGGCGCACCCCGGCTCCCTGAAGTTCAACTTCACCGAGAGAGTCCTGCAGAAGCTGGTGAGAGTCCCACGCCCTCGGCCCTCTGCCATAGCACCGTGTTCCCCACAGAGCACACGCATTGCTCCGCAAACCTCATCCACCCCTGCCAGCCCCACACACCGCACCCCTGCCCACTCTGCCTGCACAGACCTGAGCTCCTGTGTGCTCCTCTCAGTGACACTGTCTCACTCCTTCTCCCTCCTCCCAGCTCCTGCCCCTGTTCAAGAACAGCAGCCTGGGAGCTCTCTATGCGGGATGCAGACTAGCCCTGCTCAGGTGAGATGCTCCCTGGGAAAAGCGCAGAACTCTTCCTGCACAGGATGCTCCAGGATCCCAAACTGCCCTTCCCTCCTCCCACATGTTACTCAGAGAATCTCGAGGTCTGCTCCAGAATCTGGGAGGATGAGGCAGGTGGCTTGCCCCAAGTTCAAGGCCAGTCTTATCCACTTAGGAAGTTAATGTCAGTGTCACCTGCCTAAGGAGACACTGTCTCAAACAGGAAAAGCAGTCTCCAGATCTCGCCCTTAAAGTTTGATCCTTTTTCTCAGTCTTCTGCTCTCAGCTTTATTTCCTTCTGAAGGAGTAGCCGACTGTAGAATAGGAGGTAAGAGTCTCAGTGAATTTACACAGACCCTAGTGGAGGTCCTGCCTTGTGATACCCTGAGGTCAGTCATTGGAACCCTCAGCTGGCAGGCCAGCTCTAAGCATTGTGGCTGGTGGGCGTTTCCCTGGACACAGCAGCTTCCTCTGCTCTAGCATGTGTCTGCATTCAGACTGAGGCTTGTGCAGAGTGCAAGGACACAAAGATGGAGACATCGTACCCCCAGTCACATACGGCGCTTTGCAGGCCTGAGCGAGATGGAACAGCCACAAAAGTGGATCTTGTCTGCGCACACCGCCCTGGGCCTGAAGGCTTCAGGTTGGACAGAGAGGGGCTTTACTGGGAGCTGAGCCAGATGACCCATGGCGTCACCCGCCTGGCCGCCTACACTCTGGACAGGGACAGTCTCTACGTCAATGGTGAGCAGCACGGATGTGGCTGGGAAGGCTCTCCTTTCCAGTAGTGGTGCCATTCTCTGTCTCCTTCCTGAAGGCTCGAAGGCTGACTCAGTGTATGCTGCCTCTGGTGTGCCTCTCACTGTTTCTTCCTTTTTTGCGTTAATGGGGTTTGAACTCAGGACCTCACGCTTGCCAGGACCTCATTCTACTGAGCCATCTCCCTGGATATTTCTTCCTCTTCTACGGCAGTCCTCCTCAGGGCCTCTGATCTGCCATGAGAGTTCCCACAGAGAATCTCCTGGTAGCCCTTGACTGCGAATGCCCTTCACTCTGCAGCAGGGCTACGGATTCCTATTGGGTACCTCATGTGCTCCGTGAGCCTGACCCACCCCTTCCTGCTTCTCCCCACAGGATTCACCTATCGCAGACCTGCACTGATAACGAGCAGTGAGTTCAATGACTTCCAGTGACTTCCTTCCCTTCCCTCCTGCAGCAAGAAAGACCTGGCACCTCCCCATGCCCTACAAAGTCCTCTGCAGGATTAGAGGCTGTGGAGGGCTCAGTCTTTCAACCTCTACTTTTCCCCAGCCTCACCCAGAGTCCCAGCTCAGCCCAGGGAACAGGAAGCCCATAAGCAATTTCTCCTGCTGCCCTTGCTGCCCTGGCAATGCCTAGTAGCTTTGACTCACAAGAGCTTCTCCTCAGGTCCTGGGACCCCCACGCTGCCTCTGGGAATCTCTGAGGCTCCTTTGTCCTTCTCCAGCCCCGCAGGTTAGTGCACAGCACTTCCGTGACAGCTCACCCAAGCTCACTACAGCCTCCGGCATGGCACACTCAAAGGTGGAAGCCCATAGGGCAGCGAGTGGCAGTGAATCAGGCAGCAGCACCCAGGGAAGCCTGGTTCAACATGTGCTAGGCCCAGGGCATCCCTGGGGGCAAGGAGGCCATCTCTGTCCTCGGTGCACACAGCTGTGGTGACGGGGGTGGTGAGTCTCCTGGTGGTGCGGAGGCCCGGGCTGCTGCTGTTGCGCTGGGAATGGCGGTGGCGATTCTCCTGGGGGTGACAGCAGTGGCGTTGACAGTGCTGCTTCTGCTTCTGATGATGTTTACTGTTTGGTAATGAAAAGGTGGAAGCCAGCATGCATTATGGCCCGGAGGGGTGAGCAGCACACGCGGAGCACAGAGCCTGGTGTCCAGTCTGCCCCGACCTTTAGACACTGTGACGTAGGCACGCTGCAGCCCTTCCTATGGCCTCCGTACGCATCTGTATGATGGGTGCCAGGGCGCTATCTGCCTCCAAAGCACAGACACCAAAGTGACTAGTATCGTGACAATGTGGAGGTCCTTATTGTTAAAAAGCGAGTCCACACACGCAGAATAGTTTGGATAATAGCTCAGCCATTTTCTGCTGGTCTTTGGAAAAGCGCAGTTAATGCTTCAGAAGTTTATTTTCGTTTTCCCTTTTTTCTCCTAAATTTCTTCCAACATTTTCATTATTGCTTTGACTTGTTTTTTGTTTAAGCCAATCTTGCACACTTAATTCCACTCTCCTGAATGACTAACTTGCACATAGCGGCATGCAATACAGCAACTGTTGTTCAATTCTTATTATTTCATTAGTGAAATTTTGTACCATCGCCAGTGCTATTTTTTTTTAATTTTGTTTTATTTTATTTTAAAGCCCAAACACAAAAAAAATAAAAACAAATATCAGAAACAAACACAGAAACAGGTAACGCACAACAATATATGTCACATATTTTCAAACCAAGCATAGCTAATTAACATTTGTCATGATAAGACTTAATTTTATTGGTAAATGTGTTGCTCAGATTAACACATGTAGTTATGAAATATTGGATAAATCATTCATTATTAACTCTTGCTTTTAACAAACCTTAACTTGTTTCTTCTGTCTTCACTGCATTGAGCACAGCAATGTGTAATGCAAGCACCATGGTTGAATAGCTCTCATTTTGGTCTTTTAGATGTGTACTGATTGTACTGTCTTATCAACTTCATATGCTCTCTAATGCTGCATTTTTCTGTTTTCTCTTTTAAAGTAAGTAAAAAATTTATAATAGGACCTGACACATAAACTGGAAATGGCTTCTTCAATCATTTAAAATCAGTATTACATAGATTTCAGAAATACAATTGGGGTGGAAAAAAACACTCAGAGGTGCAGGGCTGGCCTGGCATTTGTCCAGGATTAAATATGGTCCCAGAGCTTGCCTGAGCAGGTGCTTTAGACCACTGAGCTGTCTTGCTGGCCCAAATTTGAATTTTAAAGGCTTACTCGTGAAGTGGCTCGTGACTTTGCTGAAATATGGGTAATGTATGCCAAACTAGTAAAATAATTTTGAGTTCCAGGTCTCTTCCCAATTTTGCTTTCTTTAAAATTTGAGGAGGGGACCGGAGAGAAAGCTCAATACGGTAAACACCTGCATGGCAAGCACAAGGTCCTGAGATCAATCCCCAGTAGCACAAAAATGAATAAATACATAAACTCAGAGAGAAAGAATGTGGGAATCTTTGCTTCCTACAGACTTGGGTCTCTTGGGCTTCACCCTGGAAGTGCACTGCCCTGCACAGAGCAGCTTTCCATATTTCTGCCTGAGCAGCGCTGATAACTCTGAATTATGAACTACTTCTCCAAGGAGAAAGCCTGCGTCCCAGAGGAAGATGCCCCACGCAGTTGATCTTCCATATAAGATGTGAGCCAGGCTCAGGTCCCCACAGAAAGTGCAAACAAGTCCTGACTTTCTCTCTCTCCCCTGCAGCAGTGGCTCCGGTCCTTGTCAAGTTCACCGTCAACTTCACCATCCTCAACTTGTGGTTCGAGAAAGACATGGCGGACGCCGGCTCTCTGAAGTTCAATTTCACTGAGAGAGTCCTGCAGAAACTGGTGAGAGCCCCACTTCCCTCAGGCTGCTGCCAGCAAAACCTGCTCCCCCCGCATCACACCGGGAAGCTCAGCCACCCCTGCCAGCCCCACACACCACACCCCTGCCATCTCCATCCTTCTGTGTGTTGCCCTCAGTGACGCTGTCTCACTCCTTCTTCCTCCCAGCTCCTGCCCCTGTTCAAGAACAGCAGCCTGGGAGCTCTCTATGCAGGCTGCAGACTAGCCCTGCTCAGGTGAGGTGCTCCCCAGAAAAAGGGAAGCACAGGCATGAAACTCTTCCTGCACACAATGCTCCAGGACCCCAAACTGCCCTTCCCTCCTCCCACATGACACCAAGAGAATCTATAGGTCTACTCCAGAATCTCGGGGGCTGCCTTGAGTTGAGCGCCAACCTTGGCTACAAAAGAAGTTAACTCCAGCCTCACTTACCTAAGAAAACCCTGTTTCAAACAGGAAATCATGTCTCTAAGGCTGGCACTTGAAGCGTACTCCTTGTTCCCTGTCTCTACCCCCAATTTCATTTCCCTCAAAGGGAAGACAAGACATGTGTTTACAGGGTAAGACCCTCGATGAGTTCAATGAGCCCTGATTTGAGGCCCAGCTCTGGCATTTGCTGAGATCCTCCCTGGTGACCCTCAGTGGGCTCCACCCTTCTAAGCATTGTGCCTGGTGGGGCCTTGCCCTCAAGATGGCAGCTTCCTCTGCACTAGAGCTGGTCCACCTTCAGGCTGGGGTGGGAAAAGGTCGGGGCCACACTGATGGACACA
>PVKA01020672.1:0-14521 GCA_004027165.1 Ctenomys sociabilis
ATGTACCCCTAATTTCTACCATTCTAAAACATGAATTCTGAAATTTAGGCTCATATTAGTATGCTGAGCTGTGAAAGGCTCAAGTCAACAACTTCTATGGATAACCCACTACCACTGTGGACTGCTGGACTGTGTTGGATTGTTTTGCTGAATTCAAGCACCTATAGTATTTAGATGCCAATGAAATATCCATCTCTGATAGGACTAAACAAAAAAAAAGGAGATACAAAAGAAGGACCATTTTGTATTTGCATATACAGAATAGTTAGCATAGATATACAGCTACTTTCACCTAATTTAATGAGTAGAAAGCTTTGTACTAATAGTGTTTGGACAGAATATCCTGTCTGCTTCTTATACTATGGACAAGCACTAAGAAGATAACAATGTACAATGTGGTAATTATAGATACTGTCCTATTAATCAGTTTTGATACTGTCTCACTGCTATTTGTTTCTCAATAAAATATAATGAAATTTAGGCTTTTAACAAACTTTTTTTTTTTTTTTTTTTTTTTTTTGGCAGAACCAGGAACTGAACTCAGGCACTTGTGCTTGCCAGGGAAGCACTTATTCCACTGAGCCATCTCCTCAGCCCCTCTTTTTTTTTTTTTTTTTTTTTTTTTTTTTTTTTTTTTTTTTTGCAGAACTGGGGATCAGGAATCGAACTTAGGCCCTTGCACTTGCCAGGGAGCGCTTATTCCATTGAGCCATCTCCCCAGCCCCCGAAATTTAGGCTTTTATTGTGCAAAACCTTCTAGCATTTTAGATCAATTCTTACTCGCAACCATCTGAGAAAGACCTAGGAAAACAAGCAAGGCAAATAAGAAAAAGTAGGTGGAAGAACTATGCTTATCAATATTCTTTTCTATTTACATTTGTATGTGTGTGTGTGTGTGTGTGTGTGTGTGTGTGTGTGTGTGTGCGTGTGCCAGGAACTGAACTCAGGACCTTGTGCTTGTGCTTGCCAGGCAGGTGCTTGTGCCACTGAGCTACATCCCTGGAACATTTACCAAATTGTATTCTTCATAAAGTAGATATTTTTATCCCATTTTATAGTTGCATTTGAACTAAGAATTTGAATTTAAGAAAGTTACATGTACTTGTAAAACATAAAAAATAAAAAAGGGCTAGGGATGTAGGTCAGTCTGAAAGCCCTGAGTTAATCCCAATACCAGAAAGGTGTGGGAAGGTGGAGGGAGGAATAAGGGAAATTAAAAAAAAAAATAGCCAAGATCTTATTGAAGAAAAATATAAATAACTTCTGTGTATAAAGATGTAGAACAATGAAAACAGAGTGATGCTGGTGTGAGAATGGACAGAGAGAATGGAATAGTGTCATTGTTGATCAATGTTTATTTTATTTATTTTTTTGTATTTTAGGGACAGGTCTACAGGGTGTATAGGGTGTTCAGGGTCTCACTACTAGATCGTATTAATCATTCTGTTTACAGCCTCCCGAGAGTTGAGATTACAGGCTCACACCACCATGCCCAGCCTCAATTGCAATCTCAGCAGGCCCTGGGGGTGGGGCTGGCTTGGCAGGCTGGGTGATCGAACCTGGCACTTGCCCCTCCTTACAGGTGCTTTAATCTGCTGAGTTATTTGACCGGCCCTCAATGTTTGATTTTAACAAAACTGGGGCTGCACAGAACAGCAGAGAAAGAAAAGTCTCTCCAATATATGAGGCTAAGAAAGCTTAACAATAACCTCTGGGGGGTGGGGAAAGTAAGCTTTTGGTCACACTGCCAGACAAGTGACACTCTCCTGTAAGCCTAGCACTTGGAAGTTTGAGAACAGCCTGGGCTATGTAGTGAATTCAATTCTGAACTATATAGAAAGACCTGTCACCGAAAAGGCAAAGCGAAATAAAAATCTGAACTCACATTATACATAAAGGCAATCTGAAGTGAACTATAGGTATAAATTTGAGAGGAAGAAGAAAGTTTTCCAGAGAACAATATGAAATAGTCTCATGATCTTAATGTAGAGCTCTAAAACAGGACGGATACCTTAAAAGGTTGACAAGTCTGACTATTATGATTAAAAACTCCTCTTTTTTGAAATGCCATAGAACTTACAAAATGAAGAAGGGGGCCACAATGAGAAATTTACAACATATACAGAGTCTGCCAAAAAAAATGTACACACACTTAAGGAGAAGAAAAATAGTATGTTCTCAACACATGGTGTTACCTTCATGTAGGGGCCCTCAGAAAATATTTATATTGCAGAAAATCCACTACACTGCCAGCCCTTACAGAAGACATTGAAATTGCACGTGCAGTAATTTCAATGGCCAAAGTTACCCAAGAAGCAGTTTGCTATACTAATAGATGTCTGGAAGCTAACAGTTGTCATTTTGAGCACGTCTTACAATTGTAGAGGCCAAAGCTACCTTGTATCAGCTCAACAGGCCTTGATAAATTTATTTTTAATTTTTTTCTTCCATAATATTTCATTGGTATGATATATATGACATATCATATATATTGGTATGATATATATGATATATATATATATATATATATATATATCTCACAATTGTCTTGGAGAATTTGTACATGATATGATATTATAATATAACTTGATTCTTTTTTAAAAATATAGTATTAAAATGTTTATACAAGTTTTGCTTTCTTGAAGTGTGTATATATATTTTTGGTGGATTCTATATAGTACATAATTCAGCAAGGACTTGTATTCAGAGTATAGAAAGAACTAGAAATCACTAAAAAAAGGTGACTGCCTCAAAGAAAGTGAACTCTTGAGTAAGCATTTCACAATAGAGGATATCCAATAGCCAGTAAATACGGTGTATGAAAATCACCCAACCTCAGTAATTAAGAAAGTACAAACGTGCCGGGCATGGTGGTTCACGCCTGTAATCCCAGCACTCGGGAGGCAGAGGCAGGAGGATTGTTGTGAGTTCGAGACCAGCCTGAGCTACAAAGTGAGCTTCAGGCCTGCCTGAACTGCAGAGTAAGACCCTGTCTCAAAAAGACAAAAAATAAAATAAAATAAAATAAAAAGAAAGTACAAACGCAACATTGGTATAAAAGAAGCTACATAAGGGCTTCAGAGGCAACTCAGTGGTCTAAACACCTGCTTGACAAGTGCAAGGACCTGAGCTCAATCCCTGGTACCACCCACATGTCATGCAGGCCCTGCTCTGGGTGCACCATGCCGACCACCAAGACCGGACGTGGGGATGCACACCTGTAATCCTACCTCTGGGGAGGCTGCAGCAGGAGAATCACTACAAGTCCAAGCTTCATTGCGAGACCCTGCACCAAATGCATGAAATTAAATAAAAGAAGCTAGACACAAAAATGTATAATCTATTATTTCATTTTTGGAAACAGTCAAGAATGATCTACAGTGTTGAAGAAGATGCACTTAGGAGAGTCAAGATAATAGTTGCCTTTGGGAGAATAAAGGGACTGTGGCTAAAGGGCTGCTGGTTGTTCCTTTTTCTTGAGCTGAATGATAGCTACGTGGATGTTTGTGTTATAATCATTTATGAAGCTATATGTTTTTATATTGCTCATTTTTCTTTATTCTTTCACTATCAGCACATTGGCAGCGTATAATGATTGCATCCATGATGAGGGGTTGATACAAGGGTATCAATAGTTTATCTTTTCACTTCCCTTCTTTTCCTTCCCAATTCCCCCATCTTTTGGTCCCTTTCCCTTTTGCAAAGGTGCCATCAGCACTTGTCCCTCATAGATCTTTTTTATTTTATTTTTGGGTTTTGATACAAGGTCTTGCTCTCAAGCTCCAGTCTGGCCTTGAATTTGTGGTAGTCCTCCCTATCTCAGCCTCCCAAGTGCTGGAATTGCAAGCGTGGACCACCATGCCTGGCTCCTATTCTATGCAGTACCTTTTATTGGCTCTTTAATGGATTTATACCTTGGGTTTCTCATGCAAAAGAAACCATGCAATATTTAAACTTGTATACTTTGGAGTTGCATTTCACAGCAAGAAGATCTTCATTGTCATTGCCACAAGTTTGTTTAACGTACATAATAATTATATTCCTTGTGTGGAGTTGGTGCGTGTACCTAAGACCTCTCAATTCTTTTTGTGTCCCCTTTCCCTCCCCTCCCCTGCCGTGTCCTCTCCCTTTTGCTCTCCTCATTTGAGAGATGTCTGTCTCCCTATTTCCTGTCATCTATCATTTATTTTTATCTTTATATATAATTTGAGTTTCTTGTATAAGGGAAGCAATGCAATATTTAAACTTCTGAGTCTGATTTATTTCACTTACATCGTGGCCATAAGGTACATTCATTTTCCAATGAATGACTCAGGTTTATCCCTCTTTATGGCAGACTAGCACTCCGCTGTGTGTGAATACCATATTTTCTTTACCCATTCAGCTATTGATAGACATACATACCACATCCAAGATTTAGGAATTATGAATTGTATTGTACATAACACTGGGTAGGCACACAACATTGCAATATACTGTCTTCAACTCTTTAAGAAGATACCTAGCAGGGAAATGGCTAGATCAAATCTAATTCCTAGATTCAGTTTTCTGAAGAATGCAGAACTCAGGGTGTGCCGGGAAGAGGCGGAGCACGGCCAGGCTGGCGCCTCGAGCGAGAAGCAGCTGCCGAGATGGACGCGTTCTTCGTGATCCGACGCCACGAGACCACCATCTTCACGGACGCCAAGGAGCCGAGCACCGTGTTTGAGCTGAAGCGCATCGTTGAGGGCATCCTCAAGCGGCTGCCCGACGAGCAGAGGCTGTGCAAGGATGACCAGCTTCTAGATGATGGCAGAACACTGGGAGAGTGTGGCTTTACTAGCCAGACAGCAAGGCCACAGGCCCCAGCCACAGTGGGGCTGGCCTTCCGGGCAGGTGACACCTTTGAGGCCCTGCGCATTGAGCCCTTCTGTAGCCCCCCAGAGCTTCCAGATGTGATGGAGCCTCAGGACTCTGGTGGCAGTGCCAATGAACAAGCTGTGCAGTGAAGGCCCCCGGCCCACTCTGAGGTCCATTGCCCCAATAAAAGATTTGGCTTTCAAAAAAAAAAGAGAATACAGAACTCAGAAAGGGCTTGTTGACTATTCACCAACAGTGCGCAAGTGTTTATTTTTCCCTATAGCATCAATCTGATTTCTGGATTATCTTTTAGGAATAAGATGAAATCTCAGTGTTGTCTTAATTTGCATTTCTTCATGTATTTACGGAACATTTGTACTTCTGAGAAATAAATTTTAGGTGTCCATTTAAAAAATCAGGTCCTTCACTTTGGGAGGGGTCTAATATTTTGAGTCTTTATATATGCTAGATATTAGTCCTTTGTCTGAGGAATAACTGGCAAATTTTTTTCTCATTCTGTAGGTGGTCTCTTCATTCTGTTGGCTACTTCTCTTGCAGTGCAAATGCTTTTTAAATTTGATGTGATCTCATTTATTGATTATCAGGAGCTGGGGAGGTGGCTCAGTAGAATAAACACTTCCCTGGCAAGTACAAGGGCCTGAGTTCAATCCCTGGTTCCACACACACACACACACACACAAAAAATCCCTTTCATTTATTGATTATCAATAATATTTCCTATGCAACCAGGGTTCTATTCAGAAGGTCCTTGGCTCTGGCTATGACTTCAAGAATTTTATCTTTTACTAGGTTAAGTATTTCTGCTTTAATATTTACTCTTTTAATCCATTTGCATTTTAGTTTACAGAGCAGACCTGACGTAGGGTGTAGATTCAGTCTTTTTACACGTGGTAGACAGTTTTCCTAGTATCACTTATTAAAAAGGTTATCATCCTCCAGTGAATGTTTTTTCCCCATTGTCAAAGATCAGATAGTTGAATGTGTTTGGGATTATTTCTACATCATGTATTTAGTTCCACTGAATCTTCACATCTCTTTTTGTGCCAAGACCATGATTTGTGTGTGTGTGTATGTGTGTGTGTGTGTTTGTTTTTGAGACAGTGTCTTGCTATGCAGTTCAGGCTGGTCTAGACTCACTCTGTAGCCCAGGCTGGCCTCAAAATGCAGTGATCCTCCTGCCTCTGCTTCCTGAGTGCTGGGATTGCAGTGTGCACCACCACACCAAGCCAAGGCCATGATAATTTTTAATCACTGTAGCTTTATGATATTACATCAAGTTGAGGATTGAATGGTCTCTCCCTTATTCGTGTTATCAGGAGTGGTTTAGCTATTCTGGGTCTTTTCTCTTTCCATATGAATTTTTAGGATTGTTTTCCCCAGTTCTGTGAAGAATTCTGCTGTTATGTTGATTGAGATTGCACTAAATCTATATATCAATTTGGAAGGTATGGCAATTAAGACCGTATATGTTCTGCCTATTTAGGAACACAGAATATCTTTCCATTTTGTGATATCCTCTCCAGTTTTCTTCTTCAGAGTGCTGTAGTTCTCCTTGTACAGGTTTTCTACTTCCTTTGTTAGGTTAACTACTAAATACTTAATTTTTCTTGGTGCTATTGTGAATTTTCTCCCCCTAATTTTTTTCTCAGTGGGTTTACTATTCATATGTGGAATGCTATTGACTTTTGTGTGTTGATTTTATATCCTACTACATTACTGAATTTGGTTGTTAATTCTAAGAGTCATTTGAATTTTGGGGATACTGAAATAGAAGATTATTTCATCTACAAATAATGGTAATTTGGCTTCTTTCTTTGCTATGCATATCTCTTTTACTTCTTTTTCTTGCCTAATTGCTTTTGCTAATGTTTTGAATACTATGTTAAACAGGAATGCTGATGGTAGACATTCTTGTCTTATTCCTCATTTTAGGAGAAAAACTTTCAGCATTTCCCCATTTAATATGTTGACTGTAGGTTTGACATAAATAGTTTTTATGAGATTGAGGTAAAGTCTTTTTTTTTTTTTTTCTTTCTTTTGGTGGAACCGGGGATTGAACTCAGGCCCTTGCACTTGCCATGAAGTGCTTATTCCACTGAGCCATCTCCCAGGCCCCAGAAATAAAGTCTTTCTAATCTATTTTCCTCAGTATTTTTAGCACCAAAGGAAATTGGATTCTTTTGTTTTGAGTGGTCTCTTTCCAAGATCTGCAATCCTGGGACCCAGCCAGTCATGATTTTCAATGCCTCACTTTAAGGCCTATAAATTCGTGAGGTCCCCTTTGTCTATTCACGTATCTGTGGTTACCATGGAAACAAAGGCATCCGTATTCCCATTGGTAGAAGGGAAATATGATCAGCCCTGTGGTCTCTACCACATGTGGACCACAGGGCAGGGGGTGGTGTGCACTGTTAGGCTTATCGTTGACATTTGTGGACGGTGGCCACTCATTCCCTTCTCCCCGAGGCATCACCCTTATCTAGGATCAGGGTTGTGTTTAGCCCCTGCCCTTGCTGCCCCTGTGCCAAGGGGAAGCAAAATGTAGCACTGACTTGGAGTTGGTGGGTGGTTTTGCGCCCTTTCCTTGGGAGGGTGCCATGAATCCAGCGTGGGCCAGCTTGTGTCCACCAGGGGACACCATGCCCCAACAGTTTTTAAAAAGATAAATAATCAGAATCATTTTTTTATTCTCTATTTGCTTTCAAATAATAAAGAGAGACAGTCAGTGTTTATGTGTTTTTCTTTGTGCCCATCTTCTGAAACCAAGGCAAAAACAGGATACAAAGATGAAGGCCTTCAGTTCTGCCCGCAAGAGTCTTTCCATGTCATGGGAATGACAGATGTACAAAGTATTACAAGATAGAACTCATTGAACGGTAAATAGAGGTAATACCCAGGTTTTTGCACTAGTTGGGTTCCTTATAAACATCACATTATCTAAAAATTTGCATTTAAAATTTGTAACATCAGTGGAAAGGATAGAGGTGCAAAAAAACAACAACTTTTTTTTCTCCTTCAGTAATGTCAGCAATGTTATGGCTTAGGTCTAAAATGCTTCTATCGCTTCTAGGCCTCTTGGCTAAGATCAAGTGTAAAATGCTCTCTTCCCCTGGTCCCCACCAAGGGCTCACATTTAGAGATACAGCCCGGCCTGAAGGGGCAGATCACCACTGGCCTCACTTGGAAGGGAAGAGTCTTATCCATCAGTCCTCCCTTGTCTCTCTCTGCTTCCTGGCCAGATTTTGTCAGCCATGCCCTTCCACCGTGCCATTTCAGCCCTGTTGCCACCCAACCATGAACTATATCCACTGGAAACTTAGCTAAAATAAGCTTCTCCTTTAAATTGGGGGTATCAGATATTTTTTCCCCCGTTTCAATGTTGGGAAAGTGCCTGATACAGGTAATATAAAGATATTTTAAAGTTATGATCTAAATATAACATTGTTTTGTCAAAATACACAAACATAAGCCTGAACCCTCCTCTTCCTGCCCTTTCCACTCCTATCTTATTTTTCTTCCCTTTTTCCTCTTCCTCCTTCTTTCTTTTTAAAGTTTTTTTCCTCCTTTTCTTTTCTTTTTGGCAGAACCGGGGATTGAACTCAGGCCTTTGGGTTTGCTAGTGAAGCACTTATTCCACTGAGCCATCTCCCTGGCCCCCTTCTTCCTTTTCTTTATCTTTCTCCTCCTACTACTCCTACCTCCTTCTCTTCTTCCTCTACCTCTTTTTCTGTAGTACTTGGGATTTAACTCAAGACTTTCGCACTGAGCTACATCCCCAACCTTTTCATTGTTATTCTTGTTGTTTTCCTTTGAGGCACCATCTTGCTACATTGCTAAGTAGCTCAGGGTGAGCGCAAACTCTTAGTCCTCCAGCCTCAGTCTCCCAGAGAGCTGTGATGAGAGGCGTACACACCACATGAAGCTCTTGAACCGGTTAAATGCCTCTGTAGCTGCACACTCCAGAGCTCTTTCCATTATGGTTATCATTTTTAGTCCTGAGTATTTTGTGGAGGGTCAAAGTTTAGAATTATGTTCTTTTTTAGGCATACAAAATGATCACATTCATAACAGGAAATTTATACCTGTACACAATATAGTCTGATTCTCTTTCTTTCTCCAATCCCCTACTTTCTGCTCAACCCATTCTCCTCTATATCCACAACAGTTTTGTTTCTATTTTTTAGTTCTTTTCTTATTCTTTGTCCTTCCTTCATTCCCTTTCCATTTGAACAATTTCTTCCTGTTTCACGGTATCTTTTGTAAACTGTGGACCCTACTTAAGCTTTCAGTTGCTCACACCACAGAAACAGCAATAATTACACGTAGAAGTTTGATTTATTTCACTTTGAGTATGGTCTCAATGTACACCCATTACCTAGAAATATCTCAAGATCATCCTTCTTTATCCATTGTATAAAGGAACCATATCGCTGGGAATAGTGGTACATGCATATAATCCCAGCACTTGGGAGCCTGAGGCAGGAGGATCCACGAGTTTGAGTTTCCTCACCTGGGCTACATAGTGAGTTCAAACCCAGCCTGAGACACATAGTGAGACTCTGTATCATAACAAACAAAAAAAAGAGAGAAAAAAAAAAGTGAGCTCAAATGGTAATAATAAGTGCCTCTTCCTGGGTATGACGACATGCAGCTACAGTTCCAGCACTTGGCAGGTTCAGGCAGGAGGGTTGCTACAAGTCTGAGGTCAGCATAAGCTACCTAGTGAATTCGAGGTTGGCCTAAACTACATAGTGAGACCCTGTCTATATATTAATTAATTAATTAATCAAACAGGAACCACATCTTCTTTATCTTCTTTGTACATTTGTTGGTTGATGGACATTTGAGTTGTTTCCAAAGTTTAGCTATTACAAACTGTGTCATGGAAACAGAGGTATGCATCTATCACTGTGGTATGATGCTTTCAATTATTTGAGGAAGATGCCATAAAGGGGAGTAGCTGTGTCAGATGGGACCTCCAGGCCTAGGTTTTGAGGAATCGCCACACTGATTTCCACAGTGACTGAAACAATCAACCCTCCCACCAACTGTAGACAAGGGTTCTTTCCATCTCATGGTCCTGTTAGCCTTTTTTTTTTTTTCTGTCTTTTTGAGACAGGGTCTCACTATGCAGTTCAGGCTGGCCCTAAGCTTACTTTGTAGCTCAGGCTGGTCTTGAACTCATAACACTCCTCCTGCCTCAGCCTCCCGAGTGCTGGGATTACAGGCATGCGCCACCACGCCCGGCCCTGTTAGCATTTGTGATTGGTTGTTTTCTTCGTAATGGCTGTTCCTTCTGGAGTGAGATATAATTTCAGCATTGTTTTACTTTCCATCTCCTAAATGACAAGTGATGTTGAACATTTTTATATACTTATTTGTTTTTTCTCTTCATCTGAGAAATATCTATTAATTTCAGATAACCATTTTTGGATTGGTTCTTGAGTTCTTTATATATTCTTGATATATAAAGCTTGCCATCTCACAGATGGCAAACTTCTTTCCCTCTTTGCTCTCCTGATGGTTTTTCTTGCTCTGCAAAAACTTTTTAGTAAGATGAGATCCCAGCTGTTGCTTTTTTGTGATGGTTGTTGTGTAATCTGTGTTTGTTCATGCAGTCTTTCCTACATGATTATCTTCAAGAGGTCTCCCTATTCTGTCATCCAGCAGATTTAATGTTTCCATTCTGTATGGTTTTTGTTTTTTGTTTTCAAACTGGGAATTGAGCTCAAGGCCTTGTGCTTGCCAGGTAGTGCTGCTGAGCTATATCGCCAGCTTAATGTTTCTATTTTGATATTTAGATAGGGGTCTTCTCTTAATCTTTTGCATGTGAAAAGCCATTTTTAGCACTATTTAGTAAAGAGGCTATCTTTCTTCAAGTTAGTGTGTTTGGCAGCTCTGTCCAATATAATGTTGGTGATTATGTCTGGAGTTGTTTCTGCAGCTTTTGACCACTTCATTGATCCTCTGGTCTGTTTTTGTTTGTTTTGTTTTTTGCTCAGTACCATGCTGTTTTTATCACAGTAGCTTTGCAGTACAATCTCACATCAGGGATTGTGATGCCTTCTTCCTTGACTGTGTTGCCCAGAATTGCATTTGCTATTCTAGGTCTCTTCTGGATTCAAATGAATTTCAGTATTGTTTTCTCTAATTCTGTGAAATATGCTGTTGGAATTTTGATTGAGATTGCATTAAATCTGTGAAACAATTTTGAGAGGAAGGCCATTTTCACTGTGCTGATTCTTTTGATCCAAGAATAAGGGGTATATTCCAATTTTCTGATATCCTTTTCAATCTTCTTTTTTACGGTACTATAGGGTTTTTTTGAGTACTGTAGGTTTTTTAAGTTTTATTTTATGTTATTGAGAGACAAATATCAATGAGACAGTTTCAAAGCTGATTAATAGAACATTTTCAAAAATTAATACATTTTACATTGTTATCTTCCTAGTGGTTATCCATAGCATAAGAAGCAGACAGGATATCCTGTCCAAACATTATTACTACAAATCTCTCTTTTCATAGAATTAAGCAAAAGGGGGCTGAGAGGATGGCTCAGTGGCATAAGCGTTTCCCTTCAAGTGCAAGGGCCTGAGTTCAATCCCCAGTTTGGCAAAAAAAAAAAAAAAAAAAAAAAAGAGAGAGAGAGAGAATCAAGTGAAAGTAGCTGTATATCTATCCTAACTATGTAGCTTTTGATGTAGAAGAATTTTACTTTTAATATTTTACTATTAAAGGGAATACAAAAATAATTTAAAAAATTAGAAATTATACAGAATTTCCCTAATCAAAATGATAGAAATTCAACAGTGATGATAGTTACATTAAATTAAACATCAACTGCTCCTTTCTATACACAGTATAAATCAACAGTACAATTATTTAAGCTATCCCGTGTGTGTATACATATATTTTTCCCCATTCTTTCTTTCTTTTTCTTCTCTACTTCATCTTAGTTGTTTCTTCCCTTGGAACAGTTTCGTTCCTTTTCACAGCATCTATCGTACCTTTCAGATCCTATTCAGGTTCTTACAGAAGGGAGACAATAAGATGTTTACACTTGCAGATCTGATTTATTTTACTCATGAGTATGGTCTCTAGTTGCAACAACTTACCTATAAAGTTTCAGACTTATCTTTCTTCACAGCTGAAGAATACTCTATTGTATAAAAATACCACATCTTTTTTATATATTTCTCAGTTAATGAGCATTTGGGTTGTTTGTAAGATTTAGCTATGATTAATTGTGCTGCTATGAACGTGGGTGCACATGAATTTCTGGGGCATGGTGTTCTCAGTTTTTCTGGAAAAATACCCAGGAGAGGTATAGCTCGGTCAAATGGAATCCTAACCTTATTTTTGAGGAATCTCCATACTGATTTCCAGACTGGTTGTACCAGTCAGCACTCCTACCAGCAGAAAAGAAGACATTTCCCCCCCCACCTCAGCCCCTCCAGCATTTGCTATTGGTTGACTACCTGATGATAGCCATTCTTTCTGGGGTGCGATGAAATCTCAGTGTTGTTTTAATTTGCATTTCTCAAATGACTAGTGATGTTGAACCTTTTCATATATTTATTTGCCACTTGTACTTCTTCATCTGAGAACTGTATATTCATTTTTTCATTTGGCTTTCTAAAACCCAATTTGTGGGTTTTCTTTTTACTCTGTGGGTGATTTTTTTTGGACAGGCAGAACATGTTCAATAAAATGAGATGTCAGTTGTTGATTCTTTGACATATTTCCTGTGCAGTTTGTTTTTTTGTTTATGAACTCTCTACCTACTCCAAGTCTTCAAGATTTCTACCTACTTCTCCTCCAGTAGGTTTAGTGTGTCTTTGGTCCATTTTGACTGTAGTTTAGCACATGGAGATTAGCCATGAACATGTGGAAAGGCAGCCTTTCCAGTTTAATTCATTAAAAAGGCTATCTTTCTTCTAGTGAACATGTTTGGCCCCTTTATTAAAGATAAGGTGGCTAAGTGTGTTAGTAATTGTGTCTTCATTTTCTGGTCTGTCCTATTGATCACCTGGTCTGGGTTTTTTTGTGAATACCATGCTGATCTTATCACAGTACCTTTGTAGTATAATTTCAATTCAAGGATTGTGATGCCCCTACCTTTGCCTTGTTTCCCAGGATTACTTTTTGCTATTCTGGGTCTCTTCTTGTTGCAGATGAAGTTTAGGAATGTTTTCTCTGAATCTGTGAGGTATGCTAATGGTATTTTAATCAGGATTGCATTGAATTTGTATAATTCCAAGAGATTGGCCATTTTCATAATGTTGGTTCTTCCCATCCATGAGCAAGGAATGTCTTTCCATTTCTGAAATTCTCTTCAATCTTATTTTTCAGATTACTGTACTTTTCACTGTATAGGTCTTTTAATTCCTTTGTTAAATTGATTCCTCATTATTTCACTTTTTTGGGTGTTATTATGTCATCATGGTTTACTTGATTTCTCTTTCAGTGGGTTTGTTGTTTGTATACAGAAATGCTATTGATTTCTGAATGTTGTCTTGTATCCAAATACACTAGTGAAATTGGTTTTTAAATCTAGAAATCTTTTGGTGGAGTTTTGGGGGTCTTCTATGTTGAGTATCACGTCATCTGTGAATAATGATAATTTCACTTCTTCCTTTCCAGTCCTTATTCCTTTTATTTCTCTCTCTTGTTTAATTGCTCTAGCTAATGTTTGCAGATCTATATTGAACAGGAGTGG
Organism: Ctenomys sociabilis; assembly: GCA_004027165.1. NCBI lineage: Eukaryota > Metazoa > Chordata > Mammalia > Rodentia > Ctenomyidae > Ctenomys > Ctenomys sociabilis. The sequence continues at coordinate 13,580 of PVKA01020672.1, forward strand.
TGACAATAGACATTCTTGTCTTGTTCCTGATTTTAAAGTGAAAGAGTTTTTGTCCATCTAGTATGATATTATTAGCTGTTTGTTTGCCATGGATCCCTTTTATCAGACTGAGGTAAAGAGTGTCAATTCCAATTTTCTGTAGGGTTTTTATCAAGAATGAATGTTGGGCCTAATCAAAAAGCTTTTCCTGCATCTATTGAGATGATCATGTGATTTTTATCTTTGGCTCTGTTGATGTGTTATATCACGCTTAGTGATTCGTATATATTGATCCATCTCTGCATTGCTGCAATGAATTCCACTTGGACATGTTGTATAATTTTGATGATTTGCTGCAATCTGTTTCCTAGTATTTTATTAAGGATTTTTGCATCTATGTTCATTGGTCTGTAGTTCTCTTTTTTGGTCTTTCTCTGCTTTGGGCTGGTAGATTTTTTTCTTTTCTAGTACCAGGAATCAAACTTGGGATCTTGCACTTGCCAGACAGGCACTTATGCCACTGAGCTACCTCTGCAGCCCCTTTCTCTGCTTTTGGTATCAGGATAATGCTTGCCTCCAGGAATGTGTTTGGGAGAATTGTTTGCCTTTCAATTGCATTGAAGAGTTTCAGAAAAAAAAAAAAAAAAAAAAAAAAAAAAAAAGCATAAATCTCTAAACTGCTTGTGGAATTCAGCTGTGTATCTATTAGGACCTGGATCTTTCTTTTCTTTTCTTTTAATGCATTTAGTCTACAGGGTCTACAGGTCTCACCACATAGATCAGACTCATAGTGATTTTCCTGTTTTCATCCTCGCAAGTGCTGGAATTACAGGCATGCACCACCATGCCCAGTATCAATCACCATCTCAGTGCACCCAGGAGGCAATTTTGTGGTAGTTTACAGTGCTGTGTACATATTTATATGCATAGTATTTATGGTTTTAATGATTTTTGCCTAAAAAT
>PVKA01020672.1:14621-40139 GCA_004027165.1 Ctenomys sociabilis
TTAAAAAAAAAAAAAAATAAATGTGATAATTCTAACATATCAAAAGAATAGTAAATCAAAATAAAATATACTGCTTACAGTATGTATTTCTTCAGTGGATGAATGTATTCTGTATTTTACAGTGTACATATGTTAAAATTACATAGGTTTACAAATTTAGAAAATGGTAAAGAACATTAGAAGTGTTTTTAAAAGTGTGGGAAAAGACTGAGCTCTGGGAACAGTGGATACCTTGGACCAAGCTGTAAGACCCCAAACAAAAACACCCAAGAGATTCCTTGAGAAGAGAGAAGCAAAACTTGGTGAAAATATTAAAAATACCATGCTGATTAAAGGGGGAAATGCAAATGCAACAGTGACTCAAGCCCTCAAAGATGTGTATGCACTGAAAAAACCATATGGAGCTCTGTATAAAAAGAAAAATAGTACAAGACCATTCAAAGATCAGACATCACTGAAATTCTTTTCAAAGAAGTTTGTTCTTTATTCATGTTTGAATACCAAAATAGGAAGTGTCCAATAACCTAATAATAGGCCATATGTATGACTACCACAAGCTGGACGTGATTTAATTAGGTATTGAGAAATTTGTGTCTCTAAAAGATATTAAGTGCAGTAAATGTCCTGAGAGAACAAAAATCTATGTCAATATTTGCTGGTGATGATTTTGATGTGACAGAGGACTACAGAAGGCTGAGTAGCCTTCTTATTGATTTCTTCAAAGACCCCATGGTGGCAACTGTCTGCCTGGCTGGGATCGAGTATGTTCTGCATTTCTCTGCTCTGACGGGGAAGGTTTACTTCAGAAGCTCTAAGTTGCTTCTTAAACTTATCTTTAAAAAATCTGGTTGCAGAACACCACGGATTGAGTTTGAAGAGATGGGACCTTCATTGGACTTGGTTCTGAGGAGAACACACCTGGCTTCAGATGACCCTTATAAGTTATCTATGAAAATGTCAAAAGCTCTAAGAACCAAAGAAGAAAAATATGTCCCAGGATAGGATTTTTGCTACAATTTATGGAAGGATTCATATGCAGAAACAAGACCCAAGCAAACTACAAATCAGGAAAATGAAGGGATTGAATAGGTCACCTGCAGAAAGGCTAACAGAAGACCAGGAGAAAAATCAAAGAGAATTAAAAGCCATAGAACGTAACCAACAACAACAGCAAAATAAAAGTGTGAGAAAGGTTAATAAGTGTGTGGGAAGGGTGTATAAAACCTTAAAGTATATATGAATACTAACATAAATATAACATTGCTACTTCACTGTATCAGTGAGAATTACTAGAGGAACAAATATAATACAAGGAACAGATATAACACAAGATTTACAAATGTATAAGAAATTACAAGATTGATTTACAGTGGTCAGCCACAGAGCTGGATGCAGAAGCATGCAGAGGGCATGGAGGACTCGGTCCCAAGATCCGAAGCTCACTGCAGTGCTCTGTGCGAGTCTGTATCAGTCTTCAGAGGGGTCTGCGATGGAAGGGATGGAAGGCTGAAGAGGAGTCCGCGACAGAAAGCTGAAGGGTCCAAGGTGGAGGCCAAAAAGTTTGCGCTGGAAGTCAGGAGACGACGCTCAAGCTGCCTGCGAAGACTGAAGTTCCTCAGAGGAAGTGGAACACTGAGTCGTTCCTCAACCCTTTCGCTTACCCTTTTTGTGCGAAGTCATTCACACCCCAGGGCGTGGAGCTGTCAAAGCTGATTCAGCCAAGTTGATCATCCTGTATCAGTCACTACATTCACTGATCTTCACTTATCGTGGCAGGGGTGTCTGGAATGTAACCTCTGCAATAAGTGAGGGACCACTGTATTGCTTTCCATGCTTTGATTTGATTTTCATGAATTTCTTTTTAAATTAAACACGTTTCTTATATGCAACATATTGTTAGATCTTGTTTCTTATATCGTTCTGTCGGTCTGTTTCTTTTGATTGATGAATTAAAAACATTAACATTGATGAGCTGATATATATTAACTTATCCTTGTCATGTTATTTTCTTCTTTTTTTTTTTTTTTTTTTTTTTTTTTTTTTTTTTTTTTTTTTTTTTTTGTCTTTTTTGAGACAGGGTCTCACTGTGCAGTTCAGGCTGGCCTAAAGCTCACTTTGTAGCTCAGGCTGGTCTCGAACTCACAACAATCCTCCTGCCTCAGCCTCCCTAGTGCTGGGATTACAGGCATGCGCCACCACGCCCGGCTGTCATGTTATTTTCTTGTTTGGGGTTTTCTTTTTCCCACCTCTATTAAATTATTTTCCTTGTGTGTAGGATTCATTCTGTTCAGTTTCATCAGGTTATAATCTTTGTTATCTCTAGAATGTCCTTCAGAACGTTTTAGACTGCTGGTTTGGTGGCCATGAATTTCATGAGATGTTCTTTCTCTTGGAAGTATCTTATTTCTCAATCAATTTTGAAAGATAGTTTTGCAGGGTACATCAGTCTGGGTTGGAAGTTGTTTTCTTTTATAGCTTAAAATGCTGAGCTCCAAGCCTTCCTTGACTTGACAGTTTGTTTTAAGAAGTTAGCTGCGATGCTGAAGGGCTTTTCCTAATAGGCTTTTTGTTTTATTTCTCTTAACAGCTCTTAGAATTCTCTTCTTGGGGCTGGGAGATGGCTCAGTAGAATAAGTGCTTCCCTGGCAAGCACAAGGGCCTGAGTTCAATCCCTGGTTCTACAAAAAATAAAAAATAAATAAATTTTAAAAATAATTCTCTTCTTGTGAAGAATATCTGAAATCTTAACTTCAGTATCTATTTCTGAAATATATGCCTTGCTGTAGATTGTTGTTTATCATGGCCTACATTGAGTTATAATATGCCTCCTTTATTTGGTGTCAAATTCTTTTTTTTAATACTTGAAAAATTTTTTCCTATTTGTTCTATGAACAGGTTTTTAAATATAATTTGTGTTATCTTGTGCTGTTTCATTGACTCAGATCAATCTTATGTTATTCTTTGTTTCATCTAGCAGCTTTTGGATTGATTTTTCATTGTCCTTTGTTATTTTTAAGAAATTTTTCTTTTCATTATCACTAACCACAGCTTTGTCTTTTTTTTCCTGCCTTGGGTTTATTTGTGCAAAGAACACAGGAGGACACCAGTCCCCCACAGATGGCACCTAGGGATCACACCAGTCCTTCATGGGGGCCTAGGCATCTTTGGGAGCCTGGGTTGGAGCAGAAGCTGGAGCCTGGCCTTGGCTGAATCCTGGGCCTTTGGCCAGCACGGTCTCTGACCCTTGGCAATGCGGGCACAGATAGGCTTCCCAAGCTTGGGGTGGGCAGTATAGGGAAATAGAGTGAGCTTGCGGTTTACTCCCTTTGGCATCATCTTGGGCTTGACAAAGGCCTTGATAGCTTTGGTGCGTGCACTCATGACCTTGACATTGTTTGCTTGCATCTTCTCAAAGCCCTTCTTGTTGTGCTTCTTGGCACAATGCATACTCCTAAGGAACTTGGAATCTACCCCCTTCAGAGATTCGTATCTTCGTGACCAAGGTTTCTTGATGCCATTTCTGTGTCATTTTCGGGACTGGTTGTGTGTAATGTGGTTCTTAGACTTGGACATACCTGCACCCCGTGAGTCGCAGATGGCATCAGACGCCCTGCTTTCTAGTCTTATCTTGTATATCTGATATTCTGTCCTCATATTGTCTCATTCCTCTGTGTATATTTTAATTGTTAACCTTCTGGATATCCATATGAATCTGATTCATGAATTCCATTTCTTTCTCATGTTGAGTGTTTATGGTTTCCATCATTTTCCTAAATCTGAATATACTCTATTCTTTTAAATCTGAATATACTCTAACATCACTAGACATGTCTTTCATTATGATCGCCATCTCTGTAGTTACCTAAGCAATTATTTCTGATTTGATTTTTTTCTAGAGCCTCATTCATTTGCTTTATTATTTCCACTATTACCACTGTAGAGTCCAGATGGTGGTTTCTGAATTGTTCTACCTGACAGTCCCCTGGATTTGCCCTTGGTAAACTAGTATTCTGGGGTTGTGTCTTGTTTAAATGTCTTGTCATTTTCTGTGTTTTGTTGTTTGTTTTTCAGTGTAACACTGGGATTGATTAATGGTGCTTAAGGGTGTCAAAATTAATAATGTGAGTGCTACCTGCCCTAAGGGTAGGCAGCCTGGATAAGATGTAAGAGGAATAAAGAGCCATATCACCTGCTTGCTTTTGCTGTCTTCTGCCTATCAACTGTGCCCCCTCTGCAATGACCCTCTGCCTTGCCACCGAGCCTTGGAGCCAGAGAACAATGAACTGAAAACTTTGTAAACTGGGCAGTAAGTAGTCCTTTCCTCTTTTAACTTCGAGCATCACGTATTGTGTGTCATCAACCGGAAAATTAACTAAGACACCAAACATAAAAAAAGAATAAATGAATGAACCCAAATCAATGCAATTAGAAGTGAGAAAGTTGAAATCACACCAGACACTGCTGAAATCTAGGCAACTATTAGCAATTATTACTCATGTCAGCCTATCAAAAAGTTGAAGAATTTAGAAGAAATAGGTAGATACATATGAAGTACCAACACTGAACTAAGAAGATATAAAAACCTCAAATAATCTGATAACAGTTAATGAAATTGAGGTAGTAATTAAAAACAGGTAATGGGGCAGACTAAGCACCTGGTTAGGCAAGCAAAAGGATTGGGGTTCGATACCTGGCACTACATGCCATGTAGGCCCTGTCCCCCTGGCACGCAGAACTGGCCACTGAGACTGGGCATGGTGGTGCAACCTGTAACCCCAGCACTGGGGAGGCCTAAAACAGGAGGATCATGATGAGTTCAAGCTGCTTAGTGAGATGCTGAACCAAATACATAAAAATAATAAATAAATAAATAAATAAATGCAATGGAATTTAAGCAGTAATTAAAACCTACATAAAAAGGGCTCAAGTACACATGGATGGATTCCCACTGACTTCTACTAAGAAATTCAGGGAAAATCCATCACCATTACTCCTCAAACTCTTTAATAAAGTTGAAGGAAAGAAGCACTCCCAAAGTCACTCTTGAAATGTAGCATTACTCTTATTCCAAAACCAAATAAGGATCCAAAAAAAAAAAAAAGAAAACATACCAATCTTTTTTTTGGGGGGCAGAACCAGGGGTTGAACTCAGGCCCTTGAGCTTCCCAAGGAAGTGCTTATTCCACAGAGCCATCTCCCCAGTCTAATTTAATGAATATGGACAATGATACACCAATCTCTTTTCTCTTTTTTTATTATAATTTCATTTTATTTTAAAGAGAAAAAACAAAAGCAAGAACAAAAGTCAAAAACAGGGTAACATACATGTTACATATTTTTCTAAACAAGAATAGCTAATGAACAATGGTTGACCTATTATCTATTTTTATTGTCAAATCTGGTGCTCAGATTAACAGATATAGTTATGTAAACATATTATTGAATATTATCACTTGCTTTCAAGAAATCTTAAATTTTTGTTCTTATCTCTTTTTTTATTACTTTTTAAAAATTATTTTAAGGAGAGTATAATAATAATTGAAATGTCATTAGAAACAGTACACATTTAGAAGACTAAGATGATATGTATTCAAGCATGGTTTTTGCACTCCACATTACTGTCCTTGATGTAGTTTCTTTGTTTGTTCCCAGATATCAGCATAAAGAGTTAGTCTAGGTGAAAATTCTACACATTAACTGCTATTTTCAAAAACCGGATGAAAATTCTTAGTACAACCACTTCAGCCATCCTATATATATACTTGCATGATTTTCCCCCTACCTTTTTTTCCTATCTTTTCTTCTTCCTTTCCTTTTTGTTATATAATCCTTAAATTCCATTTCTTTCTGTCTTACTGTATCTGTCATACCTTTCAGGTTTTATTTCTTCTTTTGGGTACTTACAGTAGGGAGACAATACAATATTTACGCATGTGCATCTGGTTTATTTCACTTACTAGTACAGCCTCTAGTTGTATCCACTTACCTATGAAGGCCTTGAGTTTGTCTTTCTTTATAGCTCAGTAATATTCCACTGTATAAAAGCACCACATCTTTTTAATTCTTTCCTCAGGTGATGGGCATTTGGTTGCTTCCGAGATTTGGCTCTGACAAACCTATACAGATGGGTGCAAATGTATCACAGTGTTTGATGTTTTCGATTCTTTTGGGAAGATACCCAGAAGGGGAATAGCTGGATTGAATGAGATTTCCAGTCCTAGTTTTGTGATGAGTCTCCTCACTGATCTCCACAGTGATTGTACCAGTCTACCTTCCCACTAGCAGTGGAGAAGGGTGCCCTTTTCCCCAAAGCCTCTCCAGCATTTGTTATTAGTTGATTTCATTATGGCAGCCATTCTTTCTGGGGTTAGGCGTTATGTCAATGTTGTTTTAATTTGCATTTCTTGAATTGCCAGTGATGTGGAGCATTTTTTTTTTTTTCAGGTATTTATTTGACTCTTGTATTTCTTCCTTTGAGAAGTGTGTATTCATCTCAGATGCCCATTTTTGGATGAGGTCTTTAAATTTTGGGGCCCTAATGTTTTATAGTTCTTTATGTATTCTAGTTAGAATTTACTTTGTTTGTGTGATTATTGGTTAAGATGTTTTCCAGATTTGTGAGTTGCCTTTTCACTCTGTTGGTGATTTCTTTTGATGTGTAGAAACTTCTCAGTAACAGGAGGTCCCAGCTGTTGATTATTTGAAGTATTTCCTGCACAGCTTGATTTCTGTTTATGAAATGTTTGCCTACCCTTATAGCTTCAAAATTTCCACCTACTTTCTCTTCCAGGAGATTTAGTGTTTCTGTTTTAATGTTTAGATCTTTTATCCATTTTGACTTTAGTATAGATAGAGCTGGGTCTAGTTTTAGTTTTTGGCATGTGGAGAGCCAGTTTATCTAACACCATTTGTTAAAAAGGCTATCTTTTTTCCCAGTGAACATGTTTGGCCCCTTGACACACCAATCTCTAATGAATATATCCTTAACAAGATACTTGCAAACAGAAGGCAATATATCGTCAAAGGTGATAGACCCCCACAAAATTAAAGGTCCACTGGAAAAATGGGCAAAGTGCAATGAATAGACACTTTTCTAAAAAGAAGTAAAAATAGCCAACATTAGATGAAGAAATATTCAACATCACCAGCTATTAGAGAAATGCAAATTAAAGTAACTCTTAGATTTCATATTTCCCGAGAAAGAATGCCCATTGGGGATCAGGAATCTGTTAATATTAGTGGTGTAAATGTAAACTAATGAACACTACAAAAATTAAGGTGATTTTTCAAAAACTACACTAAGTCTTAGCTAAAATTTTGAGAAGTGAGGATTTAAAAAAAAAAAAAAAAACTAAACTAAAACCAGGAATGCCACCTGATTCAGCTATTTCTTCTTCTGGGTAACTTCCTGATCTTTCCATTTGGTTGTATGGCCACATTGACTAGTCAAATATGTCCTCACATTGCTGTTTTCCTTGTCAGCTGAGTCAGGGAGGCTTGTGTTCTCTATGTCTGTATCAGTTGATTCTTGCTCTATTTCACTGTCATAAAAAGTTCAGGCCAATAGCCAAAGTCAAAGTCATCAAAAGCAGCAGCAACTTATACCCACACCGTTCTACTATTATGAACGCGTGTATTTTACCATGGTGGACCACCTTAATCATCCCTGCATGTATAATCTGGTGATTCCCTTTCAACCTTCTCTAAAACTCACAAATTTGGGTTTTCATATGCCATTGTACTGAATTGGGCTGCTTTTGTTATAAAAATGAAATGAAAGCTTTAAAAAAAATCCTGGAGTGTTGTGGTTGTATTGGACCCTCTATAATGCACAGCTAAACCAGTTAGACAGAGCACAACATGGTTAAAAATCCCACTTTGCCACTCATATACATGCGTACATATGTTGCAGTGCATCATACCAAGTGAGTAAACACAAAAATTCCTTCCTGTATCACTCAGAGGAATCCCATTGAATCTCCCAGATGACTACTATCATGCGAAAGTACAAATTTATAGTGGAAAAGTAAGCGATAAGTCCATTGGACCCAAAAGTCTTCTTCTGATACAGGGACTAGTAAGAAATAGATTCAAGCATATAGTGAAGGTCTTGGCAGACGTGAAACATATTGAACAGAATGCTAGCATTGCCATTCAGTGTTGAAAACTGCAGCATACAAAAGCTACAAGGTGCTGTGAGATACACAAACACTGAAATGCAAGTAAAACATTTTGTATGCACCAATAGCCACACTGACACCTCACTAGCTGAACTGAAAGTATTCACAGGTCTGCTGTGCTTACCAGGGATTTCTCATGGTAATCACAGGAATATAAAAGACTTAAGAAAAAGTGGTAGGTCAAATATGGCATAGAAATTTATGCCCTTGTAGATGTTAAGCCTTGTTATCCTTTCAGCTTAGAACTTTACCCTGAAACTCACTCATCAGTTCCTTGTTTGTATAGTCATAAACCAAATAGTGTTATAAACAGACTTGTTTCTCCCATATACCAAACTAAATGAAATGTCATATTGGACAAATGGTCTATCAGTCTCCAATTTTTGTTACATTTTCTAATACAGTATAAGTGGACAAGCCCAGAAACTGTGCCCAGAGAACAAAGCAAAAATTCCAAGTGAAATGTTGCAATTTCAAAACAGAGAATTGTATTGTATAATCTTTGGATTTCCGGAAGATTTACATTGGCCTCTAACATGGAAAAGAAAAACAAACTGGCACTGCTGATAACATTGTACCATAATGGAAATATTGATGGGGAAACCTCAATAAAAAGGAAGCCTGAGATAGGTAGTTTCTACAATAAACCTAAAAGTAGAGTGCACGTGCTTTTCTTCTGGTGGCAGCCATCAGGTAAGCCAAGATGGGAGCGTTCAAGTACATGCAGGAGCTGTGGAGGAAGCAGCAGTCCGACGTGATGCGCTTCCTGCTGCAGATTCGCTGCTGGCTGTGCCGCCAGCTCTCGGAGCTCCACAGGGCTCCGTGCCCCACCCGGCCGGACAAAGCTCGCAGACTGGGATACAAGGCCAAGCAAGGGTTCGTCACATACAGGATTCGTGTGCACCGCGGTGGCAGCAAACATCCTGTTCCTAAAGGAGCAACTTACAGCAAGCCTGCCCACCATGGCGCTAACCAGCTGAGGTTTGCACGAGCCTGTTGCCGAGGAGCGAGCTGGTCGCCACTGTGGGGCTCTGGGAGTTCTAAATTCTTACTGGGTTGGTGAAGATTCCACATACAAATTCTTTGAGGTTATCCTTATTGATCCACTCCACAAGGCCATTAGAAGAAATCCTGACACCCAGTGGATCACCAACCAGCCCATAAGCACAGGAAGATGCGTAGGCTGACCTCTGCAGGCCGCAAGAGTCGCGGCCTTGGAAAGGGCCACAGGTTCCCCCACACTATTTAGGTGGATCTCACTGTGCAGCTTGGAGAAGGCGCAATACTCTCCAGCTCCACCGTTGCCGCTAATAATGTGTTTGTAAAATTCAATTTAGGACAGTTCATCTGCTTAAAGGTGTTACTTGTTAAATAGTCTACTGATTTATGAATGTTTTGTCAAATGGAAGTTAAAAGTGCAATAATGTTTGAAGACTATAAGTGATGGTGTATCTTTGTTTCTAATATGAATAAGCATTTTATCTTTGCTTTATCTTATTAGGAGGTTATATGTCAATGTTTGAAACATGCTGTGTGGTAGAATAGGTGTAAAATAAATTTAAAAGAGAAATGCTGAAACTAGCCTTGTAAATCTGTGTGGTCCATGTAATGAAACCTACAGCTTTATTGGGGTATTGCAGTACTCCGCTGGTTTGAAGCGGCTGGTTTTTTTGAAGTTTAGCAACTACAAACAAAATACGATAACCTTGTGTTACAATTATATGTAAAACAGGTTAGAGCTTTTCTCAAATTCGGAATTCCCATTTGTACAACTGATTCTTTTGAAAATGCCCAAACTTCTGATTTGACCCCATGAAATTGTGTATTTGATGCACAGCAGTCAGCAGTGATGTTTAGACTGTTTTAAAGTTCATGGGTATTGAGTGACTAATGGGTAAATTTAAGATTTGTAAGTAATAAATGCTAGTGTGGGAAAAAAGTAGAATACATGTTATATACAACTTACATATAACAAGTTATACAGCAACTATGATACCACTTGAAACAAAGAATTAGCCGATGCTGTGCTTTACTTCATCTTAAACATTTGTGGCATAAATAGTTTGATAATATACAAAGAAAATAACAAGTGAAAAATACCATGAAAAATTTTTCTTTAGAGGATTGAGGATGGAACTAATAATAGATCATTTATAGCAGAGGAAAAACAAAACGTTTCACCCAGAGAACTTTGCACAAAGATTATGGAGTACATTGGTGAGCTGGCAGGTGAACAGACAAGGCACAGCATCACAGAGACCTACTCTGAGACTGATGATCTATAGCGTGGGGAGAGTCACATGGAGAGAAAACTTTCTCTCAGGCTCTCACAGTGAGCAAACTGGTCAAGCATTGACTGTGACTCGTCCACATGGATGACACAGACAAAGGACCTACAGAGTAAGGTACAGGATTACAAGATAAACCCTGAGGGGACTTCACTGACCTCATCAGAAACAGAAGCTACATCTTTTGGTATATACGTCTTGCTCTATCTTGGTCTTAACCATCCAGCAGAAAAGTATAAAAATGAGGTATATAGTGCGGGGCCATAATAATAAGTTGAGCTGTAAATGGCTACAGTCAACAACTTCTTCAGATAACTCACTATTATTGTGGAATGCTGGACTGTGTTGGATTGTGTCACCGAGTTCAGGCAGCACCTAAATTGGTTTAATGACAATGGAGTGCCCATCTTTGATAGGTCTAGACAAAAAAAAAGGGTATACAGAGGAAGAATCATGATGATGTGTGTATAAACAGTATAGTTAGGATAAATATGCCGTGCTTCTGCATAATTCTATGAGAAGCAAGATTTGCACTAATAGTGGTTGGACAAGGTATTATGTTGGCTTCTAGTACTATGGACAACCACTAGGAAAATAACAAGGTAGAAAGTATTAATTATTGAATCTGTGATATAATTCAGGTATAAAAAAATAAGATAAGTAAACAGCTATACTCTCTTAATTCACTGATTAGAAACATCTGCTATAATAATGTCTGTAAGTATAATATCACATATGCACCTTGTACGATACCAAAACATTACGAAAACAGTTTGCAATGCATTAATTTATCGAATCCATCCTGCTCATTTGTCTTGAAAATATAGTCTACTATATATAGACTGTCTCATTGCTATTTGTTCTTTAATAAAATAAAAAAAAAAAGAGACCTGCTCTGAGACAGGAAAACCAAAAAGATCTCAACCTGAAAAGACAGGAAAACAAAACGTATGTGCTATCATTGTAAGTGATACTCGCACGTAGAACACACTTGTCATGGGTGAAGCTTGCCTTGGGCGTGACAGTTGAAACAAAGCTCATTTCTGTGGTAGGCTTTTGTTTGTGTTTACATTGTGGTGCATATAGGTTTTTATTTTTGATGTAACCTTTTAGGTTTTGTGAGCAAGTACCCAGCTGATGTGTAAATGTTGATGTTCATTCTAAGGACTCATTACGTCTTTGATGTTTTATTGCATTAATACCTATTTTCCTACTAAGTACACCTTATGTAATATAGTAGGAAGCTCTTGACAAAATAGAAAGAGAACAGAGGTGACAAGACTGCTGTGCAGGAAAGTAAAGCACATGTGCTGTAAGTGAGCACGCAGTTTTCATGCGTGAAGAAAGCATTGGGTGTGACGGTTGAAGCAAAGGTTATTTTTGTGATACCGCTCTACTGCTTTTTTCTTCATAGTTCATTTAGAAATTTAATTCTGATTTTATCTTTTAGGTTTTGTGAGCAAGTGCCCAGCTGACGTGAAAATGTTGATGTCTGTTCTAAGTGCACTTTACATATTAAGAAATTAATACTTTGTTATTCGTATTTAATGTTCCTGTTAATGACACACTGCATGATATAAGACCCTCTTGGCAAAACAACAAGACCAGCGAGACATTATGTCCTAGAGAAGGCCAGGAATGCGAAACACATGTTCTGTTAGTGTAAGTGATACATGTGTGTAGAACATGCTGTCCTCATGTGTGCAGACTGCCTTAGATGTGACAACTAAAGATATTTTTGGTAGAGTGCTATTGTCATTCATATAATAATTTACTTTTGTTGTCTTTTTTAGACTTTGTACACCGAAAAGCAGTCAATGTCAAGAATTCTGATTTTTTTATAAACACTGATTAAATATTAAAATTTCTTTATTTTTATAATGTTTCTCCTATTAAGTAATCACTGTTAAATATAATACAACTCATATAATTAAAATTAATAATCTATCAATAGAAACATACTGAAGAATACACATGGGTTTGACAGACCCAAGTTGCTACACCTATAAGACAAAATTAGTGTTTTGGTCAACCCTGCTTATACGTTGCTTTATCTGTTTTATTGCACAGATGTCTGTTATCACTTAGATCTTAAATGTTTCCCCCAAATTTTAAGTGTTTAAAAGTGATTGAACCTTTCCTCCTGTTTTTCTATCTCTTTCTGGCTGCCATGGTTTAAATGTTTTCGGGTTTTTTTGTTTGTTTGTTTGTTTTTTCCCTGCCATGTCCCTCTGCCATCCTGTTTCCATCTTGGAGCTAGCTGACTGTGGACAGTAACTGAGTGCCAAAATAAATGTCTCCTCTAAATTGTGGATGTTGGGTCAGACATGGCACTACATGCCTGTAATCCCAGCACTTGGGAAGCTGAGGCAGGAGGATCACTGCAAGTTCAAGGCCATCCTGGGTGACATAGTGAGTTCAAGAACAGCCTGAATTGCAAAGTAAATCCTTGTCTCAAAAAAAGACCAAAAATAAATAAATAAATTGTAGATGTTAGCCACTGTGTACAGTGAGAGGAGAGTGACTAATACAATATCATACAGAAATAGAATATAATATCAAGCAAATCCCTGCCCACCGTGCAAACATAAACCATGACCAGTAGGTAGGTCAACTGATTTGTAGCTACAAATCCCTCATTCAGGGTTATCTTTCTAGTGCAGCAAATAGCAGCAATTCATTATCATGGGCATCTTGCTATGAAACATAGAGAAAGAAATGTTAGTTCTTTGTTGGAGGTGCCAGTAGGATTGAACTTTACAAAAGGTTTCACCTGTGATCTGTTTTGAGTAAGGAGAAAAATGTCCACCTGTGCATAAGAAAGGAAAGACTTCTCTAGATGAGGGTGGAGCATGACCAAAGACAGAACATATAGAAGTTCAGAAAGCAAAAATTAAACTGTTGTGGTTGGTGCAGTGATTTTTTTTAAAAGCAAATACAAATAAGCCATTTAAAGGGCCAGCCAGATAGCTAAGCAAATTAAAGTGCCTGCTTTGGCAGATGCAGGGGCCAGGAGTTTGATCCTTGGCCTGCCCTTCCGGCCCTGCCCCTGGGAGCGCTGAAATGGCAATTGAGACTGGGTGTGGTGGCTGAAAACAGGAGAATCACTACATGTCTGATCTGCATAGTGAGACCCTACACTGAATAAAATAAAATTTAAAAAAAAGATGTTTAAAAGCTGGGGTCTAATGACAGCCACCTGTATATTCCCATCATTGTGAGAAGCTGAAGCAAGAAGACCACAAGTTCAAACCAAGCCTGAGCAACTTAGCAATTTAGTGAGACCCTTCATCAAAGATAGATAGATAGATAGATAGATAGATAGATAGATAGATAGACAGATGATAGCTAGATAGATATAAAAGTACTAGAGTTGTAGCCCAGTTGAAGACTCTAATCAATCTCCAGCAGTGTAAAATAAAAACAAAAACGGAAACAGAAAAAAAAATTAAAAAGCTGTTTAGAATAATGCAACTGCATACCCACTTCATTAACTAGAACTAGCATATCTCATTTCCTGAGGTAAGGTGCTGTTGCTCTGTCTCTTCTCAATGATGTGTTTATTTAGATGATTTCCCTCCTGTTGAGCTTATCTCATTTCCTTCCCATTAGCCATTTTTCTCCTTTATAGTAATGACAGTAATTTATACATGTTCTAGTCTCCGATGGAAATATCTATCCATGTACAGGCATTAGTGTGGTTTGACAGAATCAGCACTGAACACTATGCAGGATGTCTTGAGTACTGGTCCTGGTATGTCTTCCTGGGGATGCTGTAAACCTCAGCAAGTTACTCAAACTGTTTTGACCGCAACTTTCTAAATCTGTAGAACAAAATAATCTCTTAAGATTCCTTCTACTATAATGATCCTTTCAGGTGGTCGAGTATGAACTAAGTAGAAATTTTATATTCTGTCTGTCTAAAAGATCTGCCTCCTATTCTTGAAACAAAATTAAAATTAAAATATTTATACCTTGAGAAATGACTGTTAGGTAAAGATCCCTAGATGATGTTGAAGCAAGAAGAAAAATCTCAAAATAGTGTAGATAAATTTTACTATAGTAGCGATAATCTACCATCAAAATTTAGTTAAATCAGAAACAGAAATATGTATTCTTGGCCAGTGATATCATTAAAAAAAAAAACTGCAATGAATATGATGTCTGCACCTTGTACAGCAAATAACCACTAAGAAAACAGTATGCAATGTATTAATTATTGAATCTGTTCTACTAATTTGATTTGAAACTGTCTCATTGCTATTTGCTCTTCAATAAAATTATGGAAAAAAGAAAACATTAAGTTTATTCTCTATAAGCTGAATGAAAAAAATACTTTTAAAATAACTCTATGATAATTGTTCTCAACTTGGGGACATTTGCCCATCAGGGAGATTTGGCAATATCCATAGACTATTGGCATCAAATAGGCTAAGAGTGCTGCTGAACATTTAATAATATCTAGGACAATTTTCATGTCCCCAATAAGTTACATAGCCCAGAATGCCTCTAGTGTTGCTTCTAAGAATCCTGCTATTTCAGAATTTGCCTAGGGCCCAAGGCTTCTTTCTTTCAGCAGTGGAGAAATGTGATATCAGAAGACTGGGAAAGTTGTGAAACCAGAGGAAATCCAGCAAGATTTGAGCAGATAAAGTAGAAATCCAGTAAGGATGAACCAAGAACATTAACCTTTTTTCTCCTAATGACCCCTCACTGTCCTATCCTCTAATTCTGAGCAGTGTCCATTTTCCATCTCTTCCTGTACCTGTGCTACAAGTATAATGGTAAAATAAGCAGCTATAAGAGGCAAAAGGCCAAATGGGGATAGTGTTTCATTACTTCTTCCTTCAGGATGAGTTCTTTCTGACTTACTCTTCTCATGTTATTCCTTTACTGTTGGTTCCCTCTTTCCCACCTCTGTTTAATTGCTTACTTTGTCTGAAGGATTTATTCTGTTGGATTTCATTGAGTTGTAATCCTTGTTATTTCTTTCTAGAATGTCCTTCAGAACATTTTGGAGTACTGGTTTGGTGGCCATGAATCTCCATGTTCTTTGTCATGGAAGTATATTATTTCTCAATCACCTTTTAAAGATAGTTTTATGGGATGCATCAGTCTGGGTTAGAAGTTGTTCTCTTTTAGGGCTTGAAATACTTCACTCAAGCTCTCCTTGATTTGAGGGTTTGAAAAGTTAACTGTGATTGTGATGGGCTTTCCTTTATAGGCTATTTGTTTCATTTCTTTAACAGCTTCTAATATTCTGTTTTTGTGTTGGATCTCTGTAATCTTGGCTACTATATGTCCTGCTGTAGATTTCTTTATAGGCAATTTGTTTCTTTTTGCTAACAACTTTTGTTTTGAGACAGGTCTCATTATCTAGTCTAGGTTGGCCTTGAACTCACTATGTAGCCCAGGCTGCCCTTGAGCTCACAGCAACACTCCCTCCTCACCCTCCAGAGTGCTGGGATTGCAGCAACGGGCAACCATACCTGTCATTGTTACTTCCACCACTACCACTTCAGAAGTTCCAGGTGGATAGCCTTGGGATTATCCCACCATCGTCCCCTGGGTTTGCCTTTGTTGATGCCTGGGGTTCCATCTTAAGTGTCTTCTCATTTTCTGCTTTTCATCCAGTTTAGTTCCTGGGTTGATGCTTATACATTGCCTATGATGGCTTGCTTTTTTTGCAAGTATTTTGTACCCTTAGAATATGACTATTTTTCAGAGGTGTCTTCTATGTGTAGCTGTTTTGTGGGTGTTTAGTCTGTTGCAAGATTCTACCTCTTCAATTTGTTGGGATGAAAAGTGCTGCTTACTTAGATCTGCCCCTGTTTCTTAGGTACTAACTTTAGTATTTTTTATGACCCTTAGGCAATCTCCAACTCAGTGTATGTTATGATTTGTCTAGTGACTTCCCAAAGCTCATGCAGTCATTGAGGCAGGCTTCTAGAGTTTGTGATTAATTCATGACCTAGTTCTGGGGTGAGTAATTTGTATACAACACAAGGAAGGGACAGAGGCTTGCTAGCTGTCATAGCCATTGCTTCTCCCTTTGCTTTTTTGCAGTTTTCCACCACCATGAACAGCTGCCTTCTTCCATGTGCTGCTCTGCCTTGGAGCCAGCTGATATGGACTGAAACCTCTGCTAACTGTGGGCTAAATAACCTTTCCTTCCTTAATTTTAGATGTTGGGTATTTTGTCCCAGCAACGAGAGAAAAGTAACCAGGACAGTATACTAGGAAGAACAGCTGATTAGAAAAATTATCTTGGAGCTTGGGAGACAGCTCAGTAGTATAAGCAGAGAAGATTATTTTGCTGAATTCACATGCCTACAATATTTAAATGGCAATGGAATATTCATCTATGACAAAACTAAACAAATACAGGGGATATAAATGAAGGACCTTTTTGTATCAAAATAGTTAAGATAGATATATAGCTACTTTCTATTAATTCAATGAGAAGAAAGATTTGTACTGATAGTGTTTGGACAGGATACATCTTGTACTATGAATAACTACTATGAAAACAGCAATCTGTAATGTATTAATTATTGTAACTGTCCTACTAACCTGTTTTGAAACTGTATCATTGCTATTTGTTTCTCAATAAAATTAATAAAAAGAAGAAGGAGAAGGAGAAAGAAGAGAGAAGAGGAGAAGAGAGAGGAGAGGAGAGGAGAGGAGAGGAGAGGAGAGGAGAGGAGAGGAGAGGAGAGGAGAGGAGAGAAGTGCTAGTAATTCCTTTTACAATTTCCCTCTTACCTGTTGCCTTCTGAGCAGAAGGTGTAGCTCGGTGGAAAAGGGAGCACTTTAAGAAGGCCCCAGCACTGGGGCCAGGGATATGGCTCAGTGGAATAAGCACTTCTCTGGCAAGCGCAAGGGCCTGAGTTCAAAAAACAGTAAGATGGCCCCAGCACTAGAAAAAAATAATCTGCTTGCACTTTAGTATTTTCTTGGTCAGAACAGAAAGGGAAGAATTGAAGCTTGTGTCAGAAATTTGTAGATAATCCTACAAGAGTGTCCCATTAGGGATTACCATCTTTTATGTGTGTCATACAATAAAAGCAGCTGAGAACTATTGGTTTATCAGTTTTTGGTAATATCTTAAATGAAACAAGACTACAAAGGTAAATCTGCTGCTGTAGAAAATATACGCTGGAACCAACTTTTAATATTTTTTATGACTTGTTTTTAGGATTCATGTCATTACTCTTCCAATTTTACTATGTGTGCTGTTGAAGAGAACACTCTCTCTTCAAAAAGATATTGTTTGAAGCTGGATATGCTGAGTTTCTTAGTTAATTTTCTTGTTCCTGGGACAAACTTGCAACTTATTTTGGTTCATGTTTAGTCCATCTTACTTTAAGCAAAGAAAGAAAGGCTTGATAAAAGGGCTTATGTTGGAGACAACTTTCTGTCACAGAGGCCAGGAAGTGAAAGGCAAAAAAAGGAGCCAGGAAGGGAGAGATACCTTTGCAAGTCATGCCCCGCTGACTCACCTCTTCTGACCAGCTGCTGCATTCATTCTAACAACAAATCTGTTATATTGTTCCCATGACTCAATCACCTTCCAAAGCCTCATCTTTAAGTGCATGAGGGCTTTGAGGGACATTTCCCATCTAAACCTTAGCAACAGAACATTGCCTATAGACCCAGCAATCTGGGAGACTGAAGCAGGAGTTTCACAAATTTGAGCCTAGGCAACTTAATGATTTTGTAAGACCCTGTCCCAAAATTTCTTTAAAAAGTGAGAGAATATTGGGAGGTAGCTCAGAGTGAAGCCCTGAATTCATTCTCAAGTACTACACACACACACACACACACACACACACACACACACACACGCGCGCGCGCGCGCGCGCGCGCGCGCGCAATAAAAGAATCCAAGATGTGGAATTTGGAACTTTGCTGATTTGGTTCTTATGAACACTAGCAGTTCATTTTGCCTTCATTTCCATGTAAGATTGATCTGTTACACCAGTTTCTAAGTTTCAGGACCTTGGCTACTCATGTAAAGAACAGAGATCATGCCACACTGGGCCCGCCCCTGGCACGCCGAGCCGGCCACTGAAGCTGAGCATGGTAGCGCAGGCCTGTAATCCCAGAGCTGGGGAGGCTGAAAACAAGAGGATCACTATGAGTCTGAGCTGCCCAGTGAGACCCTGTACCAAATACATTAAAAGAAAAAAAAAAAAAAAAGGCCAGAGATCATTTTTAACCCCAGACCCACATTAAAAACTAAATGAACTATTCTAAGACCTGAAATTTGGAAAATGTCCAGGTAATATTAGTTTTGCTTTTGATATTTTATGAATATTTTAATGATTGCTGCTGAAAATAACAACTTTTCACCCAACGAGAAATAATAATGTGGAATGAAGGTAATAACAGGGGGAACTAGAGAAGCATTGCCTATAGTGTGGTCTGTGGACATTAATGCCAAGGAAGTCAGCAAACATTAAGGCAAAAAATATGTTTAATGTGGCTTTAAAACTTTTTTTTTTTTGCTATATAGTTCAGGATGGTCCAGAAGTCATTATATAGTCCAGGCAGACCTTGAATTAATAGCAATCCTCCTGTTTCTCTCAGCCTTCCAAGTGCTGGGATTACAGTTGTGCAATACTGTTTAATGACTTGTATAATGCTTTATTTTTTTAATTTTTAATACCGGGAATTGAATTTAAGACCTTGTGTTTCCCTGGAAGGCACTTGTGCCACTGAGTTATGTCCCCAACCCATTTAATGTATTTTTAAGAGAATAGGATGACTGGGAATGTGGGAAAAGCTGCTTAGCATGCTTGAGTCTCTGGATTCAATCCCTTGTGGAGAGCAAGGAAAAAGAAACAAAAACACACAGGAAAAGCAAAACTAAACTCAAGATAACATTAAATAATTACTGGCTATTGCCTGCACTGGTTCAATAGTCACCCATTCCTGGTAATCTTGCTCCTAGGAGTTTGTTAATGTTCCGAACAGAACTGGAGATTAAAGTTTCCCTCTTCCATAAAACACGAAGTGGTACTGTGCCCTCTTCTACTGTGACCTCTCTTTCCTTTTAGATTGAAAAGAAAAGATAATTGATATTGAATATATCTGTTTATAACTCTTTCCTTCTCACTTGGAGCACAAAAATGTAGACATCTTCTCTTCTGTATTAGAAATATAAAGTGGTAAGCAGTCAGTACTTTTGCAATATCGTAGCTCATAGATTATGACATTTCCTCTTATATAATTTACAGCTATTATTTTGTGAGAGTAAAACAATTTAAAACTTAGCTAACACAATTTTTTCTCAGTGACAGCTTGCTGTCTAAGTGGTAGTTTATAAGATCCACATATTCACAGGCACATGGCCACAACCTTGCTGGGCTAGCCAACATAGTTAGTATGCTTCTTCGTACATAAATACTCATGTCAATATTATTCACAGTAGTAAAAAATGTAAATAAACTAAATGTTCATCCACTAACTGATGCCATACACAAAAATATTCATTAGGATATATTATTCAGCAGTGAAAGTAATGAATATAATGCTACCTGGATGAAGCACCAGTGTAACAACGTATTGCATGGGAACAGTCGGACTCAAGTGGAACCCAGCCCTGGGACACTGAGCAAAGAGGATTGTGTGAGTTTGAGGCTAGCCTGGGCTACACAGGGAGTCCAAGACTAAACTAAACTAAACATGTCTTAAAAAAGAAAGCCAAACCCAAACTAAAATGAAAATACCCATAAAAGACCATGCACTATATGAGAACTTACTTACTTGTCCAGAATAAGTAAGTCGCCTGAATTTATTTGTAGAATAATGAAAGTGATATAGAAATAGAGGCAATGGTTACACATGTCTGTCCATCTAGAAGCATACCCAAATCCCATTTAATTATGCATCGCTAAATGTTAACTTCATGGTATGTAAATTATACTCCAATAAAGCCATTTAATAAATTGTACCCAGGTATGGTGGCACATGTTTGTAATACTGCACCAAAAATGGTTCTGAGGATGTAAAAAATTTTAGAGATACAAAACCAGTGTGAAGGCCCTGAGTTCAATACCCTCTACAGGGGCTGGGGAGATGGCTCAGTGGAATAAGTGCTTCCCTGGCAAGTGCAAGGGCCTGAGTTCAATCCCTGGTTCCACAAAAAAAAAAAAAAAAAAAAAAGAGACTGGGTATGGTGGTGAGTACCTGTAATCCTAGCTCTTGGGTGGCTGAAAGCAAGAGGATCACTAGGAGTCCAATCTATGTAATGAATACCCTGTAGACCATGCTAAATACATTAAAATTTTAAAAAAATTAAAAAACAAATACCCTCTACCATACACAGAAAAGATTTTATTATAGTGAATTTTAGAGCCTTTAATATCTACATGCAATATTCAAGAAGAAAGCAGAGACTGAAATGCTTTGCAAAATGATTTGCTCATGAGCTCAAGTTCTCTTCCTGAAAAGACTGATTCTAAAATGCTGGCAGAAGTTATGGCAAGATGAGCGCAGTTGTGGGTGATCTCCAGTTTTTATTTTCCCGTTCTGATTATCTGACTGTTTTTTTTTTTTTTTTTTTTAGCGTATTCATAAGCATTAGAAACTATAGGATTAGTTCCACTTCTAGGAAAGCAAAGCAATAAAAACACAAACTTTTAGAATTTTCCTGTGTGATAGAGATCAAGGGTAAGCTAACTACCATCTTAGGGAAATAAGGCATTTTCATTTATCAAACAATATACACCAGCCACAGTGCCACGTGATGAAAGATAAGTAGGACAAAGTTATTGTCTTTAATAATCTCATAGCCTATAACAAGGTTATAGATGTGGTCATATACAATAATAAATATAAATAATAGCAGGGCCTGCCAAATAGCTCAGCAGATTAAAGCACCTGCAAGCAGGCACAGGGGCTGGACATCCAATCCTTCGGCCTGCTGTGCTAGCCCCATCCCTGGGGCGCACTGAGACTGGGCCTGGTGGTGCATGCTGTAATCCCAGCTCTTGGGAGGCTGTAAACAAGTGGATCACTAGGAGTCCGACCTAGTAGTGAGACCCTGAACACCCTGTAGACCCTTCCCTAAAATAAATAATACTAATAATACTAATACTAGTAATAATAAATAATAGTAGCTTTAACGTATGTATAAATACTTTAATATTAAACTTGTAAGTTAGTGACAAAGATGAAACTATTCAAGAAAAAACATTCAAATAGGATCTTACAGACTTAGAGATTTAGCGAGGAATGCATTACAGGAAAAAGAATAGAGTGTAACAGGCATGGGAGCAGGGAATAGCACAGTGTATAAGAATAACATTACTTGATTTTCTTTAAAATGCTAATAATTTAAATACATGTTTTAAATAATCCTGATAATGTCCATATGCCAAAGAATATTGCGCATACCAACTTAATGTTACTAAGGTTCGATATTTCAGAGTCACTTTGTCCCCCTGGCATAAACTGTGATCTCCAGTGACCTCTGGCTTTTGCTGTGTCTCGGGCTGCAACGTGCTGCTTCTCTGCGACGCTGACACATCAGAACATGGCCCCTCAGCAGGAGCAGTGAATACATCCATCATCACATTAAATGGGGCCATATTTAATTGGCTCACTCTGCAGAACAATGCCTAACAGAGAAAGCCACCATGAACTGCAATGCAGAGAAAAAGAAATAGGACAGAAACCTGGGGTTTTCTGCCAAGTTCAGAAAAAATACATTGCAGCCTAATATACAGAGGCATGACTGTCTTTTCATTGGTTGCCAGGAATCTAAGTCTAGTTTTTAAAAATTGCAATAACAAAAAATAGAAGAAAAGTTTTAAAGAACAAGAACCATTATGTTATGAAAAGATAGATAACAGCGACTAACCAGTGAAAATATTTTTTAATCCTTTTGATATGCCCATTCAGTTGATCCATACATAACTATGAATATCACTGTCTCCTATGCTATCTGCTAAGAGGGAAAGAAAAAGTGACAGAAATCTGCACCTTTTGGAGTTTACAACTAAAGTGGAGGGTCCAATGCACCAATATGAAAGAGTACAGTAACAACATAAGGCAAACACTGCACTCTATCATTATTGCTAAAATGATGCTGTTTGTAGACAATAAATATATTATTCACAAGAGAAAGATGCGAACTTAGAGGAAGGTCTTAGAGGGAAGGTTCTTAAAGGAAGCTTGGCCTCAAACCCTCTGTCTATCTTTCACTAGCAGAAAGAAGAATTTTGAGTGAATCATGTTAATTCTCAGGATTTTTATTTTCACTTATAAAATGAAAGTTTTAGAACAGGTAAACTCCAAATTCCCTTCTTGGTTGAAAATTCCTTCATTCCAGGATATCAGAAATAGGTGAATGAAATGCTTAAGAAAGTATTTTTAGAGGATTGGTCAAATAGCTCAGGAGATTAAAGCACAGAGGCCAGGGGTTTGATCCCTAGGCCTGCCGTGTTGGTCCCAACCCCAGGGCACTCTGAGATGGCAACTGAGACTGGGTATGGTGGTGCACGCCTGTAATCCCAACTGTTGGGAGGCTGTAAACAGGTAAATCACTATGAGTCTGGTCTAGTAGTGAGAACCTGAACACCCTGTACACCCTTCCCTAAAAAATATATTTTAAAAAGGTGTTTTTAAAATATTTCAAATAAATCCATGAAAATCTGGAAAGAAACATGTAGACTTTGCGAAGTCTAATTGTATGAGGTCAAAATCCAGCCTACATCAGTGGCAGGAAACCTAAGGCACGCATGTCATTTGTTTTTGTTTTTTTTAAGACAAAAGATGTTAATGTATGACTTTTTTCTAAACTAAAACCTCAATATTTAAGTTTAATTGCAATGTTGGCACTTTGCAATAAATAAGTGGGTTTGGGGTTGTAGTCAGGCCCTGGTCTCTAAAAGGTTCACCATCACAGGCCTACATCAGGCTATCTGGAAATGTGGTCCTATGAACAAACATCTATGAAAAGACCAAGAGTAGAGGCATATCAAGATAAATACACTGCTAAGAAAAAAATTAAGAGGCCATTGTGGCGGGACAAGATAGTGGTCACTTTCACAATGCTGAGTGATGTCAAAATAAGAAAACAGAAAACTAGGGAGGAATAGGCGGATTGGCTTTTAAACTTCAACCCCACAATTTACTAGATGCATGACTTTCAACAAGTTACTTCCACCTCTGCAAAATGGAGTAATAGTACTAAATAATGCTTTTAAGCATCTGTTGAGAAAATCAAATGCGTGATATTACACATCAGATTGTGAGAATCTTGTATGAAAAAGAAAACACTCTTGGCAAGTATAATGTCTTAAGCAGTTTAAATCACTCGGGCTAAGCAGAGCAAGGCTAATGAGTTGAGGAAGCGGGGAGAGTAATGAGTTCACATTTTTGCCTTGCTTGCTTTTGCCCAAATTTGCTTGTAGAGTGGAACCGGAGCAAAGGTTCAACTTAGACACAGTTATTAATATTTGTGTTGCTTCTTTGTACGGAATCTATGTAAGAGAAATCATTTGAAGTTCCAATAATTTTCCAACCTGTATTGCAGGTAACTTTATTTTCCAAATGGATCATAAACAAAGATGCAATATCATCTTGACAATTATTCATGACACAAAACCCTTCCTAAAAAGGTTACCATTAGATTTTAATGAAAACACCAAAGGCTTTAGGTTCTTAAGGTTTTATGGTCATAGAAGTTCTTGATCCGGAGGTTTAGAGAAAAAAAGCAACTGCTCTAAACAAGTTAGAGCCATTATCTTTTAAATTCACTTACAGAGGTAATATGCAGAGAAAATACAAGAGGCAAGGCTATCTCTGCATCACAGCAACAGCTATCCTGGTACAATGTGAACAGCAATGGGTGCTAAAAGTCCAATGATAGGGCTTCTTGTCGGTAAAACTGAGTTGTTGGGTGGATGACTGAAACCAACTTGTGGGCTGGGCATGATGGCACATGCCTGTGATCCCAGTAATTAGTTTTTTGTTTTGTTTGTTTGTTTTTGGCGGAACCGGAGTTTGAACACAGGCCCTTGCACGTGCCAGGGAAGCTCTTTTTCTACTGAGCTACCACCCCAGCCCGTTTTGCTTTGATTGTAGTACTTGGGAGGCTGAGGCAGAAAGAGCACTGTGAGTTCAAGGTCTGCCAGAACTACATAATGAGCCCGTCTCAAAAGCAAAACAAAATAAACTAAACTTGTAAGAGTTATTATTTCTAACCCATAGTGTCTTTTCTGTCAATAAGGGTGCACTGATTACTATTAAGGGAGGGTAGTTTCTGGACTTTCTATTGGGAAGCCCAGTTAACGCAAAAGCAGAAGAGCATCTAAAAACGGGAGTTCATCACAAAGTCTTGAAGTTCAGGACAGCAGTAACCCTGGAAACCAAGCTGGCACCATTTTTCATTTCTAAAGTTTATGCTTTTTCCCATAATGTCCGGAGCATCGCTATTTTATTTTTTTCACTGTTCTTTTCTGTACACACACACACACACACCCTACTGAAATGCGTACAAAAACATTTCTAGAGAACCCTTTTTGATTGAACATCACCTATTGTTTTCCCTACGCCGCGATCACCGCCCCAGAAGCCTTCAGACTGCCAGGAACAACCTAGACTTTGGTTCAAAGGAACTGAGCAGGTAACTGCCGGAAGAACTCCGACCCAGGTAGGTCTCGAGACGCAGCGCGGACAGCCCCAGAAAGAGGACTGTCGGGGCGGGGAGGAGGATCCACTCTCGCGAGAAGATGGGCTGCGGCGGAAACCGGCTGGCGGCCCCCTCGGCGACCGGTCCCAGTGGTGGGCGGGGCCAGGAGGAATCCGGACGTCCTCTTCCGGCTCCTCTCCCCGCCCCGAACCCTGGGAGGCCGGGCCCGGGTGCGACCGCGGGCTTCTCCGGGCCTTCCGTGGTGGTGTAGGTTCGATTCCGAGCCTTCGGAGGGCGCTCGGGCCGGGTGGGGGGGGCGGGGAGGGACCCGGGCTCGCGGCCCCGCCCCCTTCTGCCCCCTCGGCTGGTGCGGCTCAGCCCGCCCCCCTCCGCCGGCCTGGAGCGG